>CAUYON010106389.1:0-10526 GCA_963573935.1 Arctocebus calabarensis | reverse complement strand
TGCCACCTTTGGTAAGGTACAGTCAGTCAACTTACAAAGGCAAAACGTAACACCAAAGGATGAATTACTGAAGTTGGAATTATAGCACTGAAGCAAGCAACATGGGGGAGGGACAGGGACAGCCTGTTAATGTTTTTAATGAACAGTGTAAGGGCTCACACCTGTGATGCTATAGCACTCTGGGAGGATGAGGCAGGAGGATCACTTGAGGCCAGGAGTTTGAGGTTGAGCAAGAGCAATAAGTCTGAGCAAGAGCAATAAGGGACTCTTCCAAAAAAAAAAAAAATCTGAAAAATTAGCCAGATGCAGTGGCTCATGCCTATAATCCCAGCTACTTAGGAGGCTAAGGCAGGAGGATTGCTTGAGCCCAGGAGTTTGAGGTTGCAATGAGCTGTGATGATGTCACTGTATTCAGCCCTGTGCAACAGAGTGAGACCCTACCTCAAAAAAAACAAAAACAAACAAACAAACAAAAAAAACACAAGATAGTGGAGCGTGGACACCCAACAGAGTTACTGAACTGACTCAAATTTGGAAAGCAGGTTCAGGGAAGTAACTATAGGTTCAGAGTCGGGAACAAGGCTGGGTAGAATTCAGATAGCCTCTAAAACAGCACTGTCTATTATAGAAACCACATGTGGCCATTTAACTTGAAATTTAAAGGAATTCAAATAAAGTTTAAAATTAAGTTCCTTAGTCACTCCAGATTCCAACTGCTCAGTAGCCATCTGTGGCTGGTGGCTACCACTGGACAACACAGACACAGAACATAATCACAGAAAATTCCATTGGACAGCTGAGCTCTAAAGAATTAACCTGACTCAGCATTCTGATTCTCTCCGCGATCTCACAATCACCCACAGGACCTACTATGTGTCAGAGTCTGTGCTGGGCACTGGGACAGGGTCTCAGCCCTCATGGACCGTTTACATGGTGCAAACAAACTCATGACTACACATCACCCCAAGCGCTATGTGTGCCCAGAGATGGCCCCTTTTCCAGCACGGACAGAAAAGGCTCCTTGGAAGAGGGGATGTGTCGGCTGAGTCATGAAGTTGGGGGGAAGGAAGGGGAATAGGATTCCCAGGGGAAGGAACAACCTGATCATGGCTAAGTGAGAAAGAGCTTGGCCTGCACAAGGCAACTAAACGCCCGGCATTACTTGGGGCATCAACTGTGAGACTAGAAATAGTAAAAGGTGGTGAAACAGAGACACCTTAAAGTGTGAGGAGTCTGGGCATTATCCTTAGGGGAGCGGGGAAAGAAGCGACGGGGCTGTGTCGGGACCTGAGAAACATCGCTCCAGCCGCAGAGGGAAGGTGCGCAGGAGGCAGCGGGGCCGAGGCAGGAAGCGGCGTCTGCGCGGAGCATCTCGCAAGCAGCGGGGCGAGCTGCTGCAGCGCGGGGGTGGCGGCGGGAATGGGGAGAAGTGGACGGATTCCGGAGCAGGGGGTGAAATCGAGAGGGCTCCGAAGTTAACCGGCTGCGAGCACCCGGGTGTCAGATTTCGGGGACTTGGGTAAACGGCGCAGCAGTCAACTGAGCTGGGGCGTGACCGGTCAAACCTGAGGCTCCCAAGTCGGAGCCGGGCCTGGGCTTCAGGCAGAGGTGACGCCGGGGCCCCTCCCCCGCCCAGCTGCCTCCACGTCCCCGCCGTCCCCGGGTCGTCCCAGGCTGGGGGGCAAGTGTGCAGCATACCTAGCGGCGGGTCCGAACCAAATCACGGCCTTCTCCCTCCCGGTGCCGCCTCAGGCTCCCCAGCACCGGGCGACAGTGGCGGCAGTAGCGACAGGAAGCGCCCGCGCAGTCGCTCCCAACACGTGACTCTACTGCTGGGCAGCTCACAGTGCGCAAGTGCGAGACTGAGCGGGCAGGGAGCTCCGACAGGTGACTCCAAGGGTGGGATTTGTAGCGCGCAGGCGCCTTCGGGCAAATAGGGCGAGGCAGGAGCTTCGAGCGGTTCCGCCCCGGCGCCCAGATGCTTGCGCAAACGCAGTAGGTGCGCTCCAGCTCCCGCCGTTTACCTGTCCGCCAAACCCTCACTCACACGGATCCAGACACCAGTGCGCGCAGGCGGGGCCGGTCCTGCCTCCTCCGTGGGCAGGGGGCGGGGCCTGGCTAGGCTCCGCCCTAGAAGCGTGCTGGGGCGACGTGTGCCCGCCTGCCACCTTTAGTCGGTGTCCTTTAAGCCTCAAGGTGAGGGTAATAAGGCTTACCATATTTTTCTTAATAATTCAGCCCCAGAAAGTACTGTTTGTAGTCAGCTGATAAGAAAAATAAAGAGCAGTGTATATCTGTAACAGGAGAATTTAATTCTAATTTCTTACTACTGTGCTCCGCAGGGTAATCAAATGGGGGGAGGAGGGAGGAAAAGAAATGGAATGTGCCTTTTTCTGCCAAGCTCGTGCCAATCACTTTTCATAACAGATCTCACTCAATTACCAGTCTTGCAGGATGGCCATCATCCCTAGATGAAACGGAGGCTCAGAGATAACGACTTGGCCGGGGAAACTCAAAACTAACCTCTCTAGCATCAGTAAAAATCCTCTTGTCTCTCATCTAAAACATTTCCATGTCCCTTACTCCTTCCTATATCCTAAACTGTGTCATTATCGCTTTGTAGTTAGCAGTTTCAAAAATCTCTAGTTTCCTTGGACAAAGAGATTTTCCGTCTGCTTAGCGCTTTGGGGATGATTTCCCAGAGAAGGGACGGACTTTGCTATTTTTAAATTGAGGTTTTACTTCCACGTTTCTCATTCCTTTTAAAAATTTTCATATTAAACACTTGAGACACACAAAGATATACAATATTTACAAAGGCAGACTTTTTTTTTTTAATTTTTTTTTCTTCTCTAAAATATCTCCAGCATCTGGAGCAGTAGACACTCAGTAGTTCCTTGTGTGTATGAATTAACAACTGTGTGGGCACTTACAACAAATTTAAGAAAAAACACTATTAATACATTTGAAGCCAAATGTCCACCTCCCATATGGCAACTTTCTTTTCCCAAAGACGAACCATTTTCATGAATTTTTTTTTCTTGAGACAGTCTCACTTTGTCATCCTTGGTAGTGCTGTGACGTCATAGCTCACAGCAACCTGAAACTGCTGGGCTCAAGTGATTCTCTTGCCTCAGCCTCTTGAGTAGCTGGGACTACAGGCACCAGCTACAACACCTGGCTATTTTTAGAGATGGGGTCTCACTCTGGCTCAGGCTGGTCCCCAATTCTGAGCTCAGGTGATCAATCCACCTGTCTTGGGCTCCCAGAGTGCTAGGATTACAGGAGTGATCCTCCACACCCCGCTTGAATTTGGTGGTTTGTTATTCCTGAGCTTTTTTGTTTCTACCACATGTGTGTATTCTGAAGCAACACGGTATTTTTTTTTTTTTTTGCAAGCTTGGAAACATTTTATTATTGGTATTATACTGAATAATTCCTTCAACTTATTTTTCCGCTCAACTCTGTTCATAAGCTTCATCCACATTAATGGGTATACTTTTAGTTAGTTGATTTTCGTTTTTGAATGGGATTCCATAGCATGAAAATAAGTCACTTTTCCAATGGCTTGCTATTATAAAAAATGCTATGAACATTCTTGTACATGATTCCTGGTGTACATATGTGAACTTCCCTAGGATATATACTTAGGAGTAGAATTTCTAGGCTCAGGGCCCATAGCTCAGTGAGTAGGGCACCAGCCACATACACCAAAGGTGATGGGTTTTGGCCCAGCCCAGGGTCTGCTAAACAATGACAACTGCAACAAAAAAATTGCTGGGTGTTGTGGAAGGCACCTGTAGTACCAGCTACTTCTTGGGAGGTTGAGGCAAGAGAATCGCTTAAGCCCAAGAGTCTGAGGTTGCTGTGAGCTGTGATGCCACAGCACTCTACGACCAGGGTGAAATAGTGAAACTGTCTCAAAACAAATAATTATTCACCTTTTTCCTTGACACAAAGTGAGAATCTGTCTCAAAAAAAAAAAAAAAAAAAGCCTGGCATTGTGGCAGGGCCTGTAGTCCCAGCTACTTGGGAGGCTGAGGCAAGAGAATTGTTTAAGCCCAAGAGTTTGAGGTTGCTATGAGCTATGATGCCACAGCACGCTACCAAGGGTGACAAAGTAAGACTCCGTCTCAAAAAAAAAAATAATTTCTAGCTCACAGAATTTCTTGCATTTTCCAGACCAAGTATCACCAAAGTATCTGCAAAGTATTCCACTCCCATCACTGGGGCATTTGGGGTTCAATTCCATATCATCACACAAAGGTTTTTGGTTTGCATGCCTCTTTTGCTGTTTCCATTAAGTTGGTCATTTGTTATTTTTTCCTTATGTTATTATGGAAATCCTCAATATACTCTGATACTGATTCTTTTATGCAGTTATCGATACATGAATATATATACATATACCCATTTTTTTGAACTATTTGAGAATTAGTTGTAGATATTGACACTTCATTTATAAATATTTCACTATAAATCTCCTAAGAACTGCATTTCCCTACATAATCACAAGTTTCCCACCCTCACAAAATTAACACATAATACTATTATCTAATACAAATACAGTTTATAGTAACTGTTCGTATTTCCTAGTTCCAGGGCCCAATCAAGGTTTGCATGGTGCACGAGGTCACATGTCTGAATTCTTCAATCTACAATAGGTCCTTCATTTTTTGTGGGGTTTTTTTCCTTCTGTGATATTAACATTTTTTCAATGAGGAGAACAGTTGGTTTGCAGAATGTTTCTCCTTCAATTTGTACTTATCTGACAATTTTCTTATGAACAGATTTAGGCTACACATTGACTAGGTACCTTATATTTTCTGTGCCTTATAAATGTGTTGTATTTAAAGATTTCTGTAATAAATGGTACCTTTAAAAAATTTAACATTTTCTAGCTATTATTGCTAGAGATTACTTTTTATTTCCAGCAGTTCTTTTTTTATATGCTAAATTTTCTTTCATGTTGTTCAAAACTTAAAAGATACATAATGATATACAGTGTAAAGTCTGTTAGAGTATCTAAACCCTGACCCTGGGTGACTAGTTCTTTTCATAAAGGCAACCAATATAACCAATTTCTTCTATTTCCTCCCAGAACTATTTTACATTCATACAAGTATCATATATACATAAAATTATATATATGATATGTTATCATTAAATAAATGGCAGGGCTAATAACAGAAATAAAAGTCTGAGGGAGGGTCTATGGGTCTATTGTAAGAAAGACAGTTTGGTTTTATAATCTAATGTTTGCAATGACTTGCGAAATGCTCTGGAAAAAGCAAATTATTTAATAGAAAATTTCAAAACACGATAGTCACTTGCATTCAATATACTTTGTTACAATAATTCCATGTGCGTAGAAAAAGGGAAATCAAGCTCTTTAAAAAACAGCAGCTAGCTCAGCATCTGTAGCTCAGCGGCTAGCGCACCAGCCACATACACCAGAGCTGGTGGGTTCGAACCCAGCCCGGAGCTCCAAACAACAATGACAACTACAGCAACAACAACAACAACAAAATAGCCGGGCACCTGTGGGCGCCTATAGCCTATAGTCCCAGCTACTTGGGAGGCTGAGGCAAGAGACTCGCTGAAGCCCAAGAGTTTGAGGTTGCTGTGAGCTGTGATGCCACAGCACTCTATCAAGGGAGACATAGTGAGACTCTGTCTCAAAAAACAAAACAAAAACCAAAACCCCAGCAGCTGACAGTGCTTCCTCTTGAAGCCTCTTCACTCTTCTTTCAGTGCGTACAGCACATCATCCTGGTTGATGTTCAGCCGCACTCGAAGAAGCAGGTCATTCCTGCTGGGCTCCACCAGCAGGAGGCGGCAGGAGCCCAGCTGAGAACACACAGCCATGCTCTCTGACATGGTAGGATATGGCAGCCCCTCCATTCTGCAAAGTGTCACATGCTGACTATATATCTAGACATAAAAAAGCAAAGCACAGGTTAAGAGGAAAGGCAGTCTTGAGGCTGTATCTAATCATTTATCTCTTCTTTTAAGAAAATCAGACACATGGTACTCAGGATACCGAATATTCCAGAACACATCACTGTGTGCCCCAATAAAGTCACTGTTATACAAATAGTCCTGGTCTCCAAGGGCTGAGAGTTTGACAACTGAGAACATCAAAATTCAAGTCAAATTTTGCTAAACGACACTTTCCTGATGAGTTAAGAGTGAAAAGATGCCAAGGCAATGACCCTTGCAAAAGTACAAAGGTCTTTTATAAAGAAATAAAGGGAGGCAGGTGTACAGCTGGAAACAGATTCCTACCCTTCCAAGTCTGCAGCAGTTCTGCTTGCTCTCCATTCTATATCTTCCTGAGTCCAGCCTCTGACCCCCCACCAACCCCACCAGGACCGGGAGTGTGTCAGGAGGAGGGATGTGAACGAATTTGGTTCAGGGTTCACGGCAGATGTCATAGTGAATGGCACACTGCAGATGTTCGGGAATGTTCACAAACTACAGTGAAAGCTGCTCTCTGCAGAAGAGCTGTCTTGGGCTCTAGGACTGGAATGGGCAAAATGGAGAGCAACTAAATGTTTATGAAAGAATGTATAACCAGCCCATAAAGAAGAAGCTGAAAGGAAAATGCTCCCCTGACCTGTATTAGTTAAATGAAGATATCTAAAACGTACATAAATACAGACATATACACTCAGGTACACATCTTTAACAATTCTTTAACAATTCAACATCATTAACAATTCTTCTAAGGCAGCCTGGGGACACCAGACTTAAGCAAACTACAAAGG
Organism: Arctocebus calabarensis; assembly: GCA_963573935.1. Taxonomy (NCBI): domain Eukaryota; kingdom Metazoa; phylum Chordata; class Mammalia; order Primates; family Lorisidae; genus Arctocebus; species Arctocebus calabarensis. The sequence goes on along the minus strand of CAUYON010106389.1, from coordinate 3,756 downwards.
CACAAGCCTTACTGATTCCTCTAATTTGATTTACTTGAAATTAAACAGTGCTTAGACTGGGCTGTGACCAATCTTTGAACATGGCTTTGCCCCATTACAACGTAAGCTGTATTAGAGCAGTAACTACTTTGTTCATCTTACTCCATAAATGGTGTCAGGCACATAGTAGGCCCTCAAACTAACATGCAAAAACAATTGCCAAAGTTCTGTTCTTATCCAACTCAATAAAATATCACATAAAAATAGGTGCTGGTCTGATATCCTGTCACATAATCAGGGTGGCACAAGATAGAGACAAACTTATATATTGACTGAAATTTTCATATATTTTATTTTATTTATTTATTCATTTATTTGAGACAGAGCCTCAAGCTGTCACCCTGGAGAGAGTACCCTGGTATCACAGCTCACAGCAACCTCCAATTCCTGGACTCAAGCAAGTCTCTTGCCTCTGCCTCCCAAGTAGCTGTGACTACAGGTGCCCGCCACAATGCCCCGGCCAGGATTCGAACCCGCCAGCCTAGGTGTCCGTGGCTGGCGCCTTAGCCCGTTGAGCCATCAAGCCAATTTTCATATATTTTAAAAGCTACAGATCAAAACCTAGGATTTGAAAAAAGATCACCTGTTGAAATGTTGCTTCCTCCAGTCCTGACCGACGGAACTCTGCAAGGACAGCTCTCAGGAAGCCCTGTTCCAGAATGGAGGAATTTCTTAAAGGAAATGAGGAAATATGAGTTCTTGTAAGTGGATGTGCCAGCAGCCCAGAGGAAAGCCAAACAAAACTTTTCTGTGTCTTCAGAGAAGAGAGAGAAAAAAACTGGGAAATACTTTCTCCTATGTTATATGGCAAGATTCCCACTCCACTCCAATGTCTCAAAGTAATACAGAAAACACTACTTTGGAAGTAAGGGAACATGGCAACCACATCTAGAAATATGCTAACATCTAAGAAACACCCACACCCCCATTTCATGAACCGAGCATACCACGGGGAGCGAGAACTACCTGCTTTCTTCTTCTTGTCCCCATAGCACATTTGCTCCCTAAACACCTGTACGTAGCACAGCTGAATAAATGGCAAGTGTACTCCTGTCATCCAGGTTTGTTTCTGTCTCCTTAACTAGACTATGCTCCTTAAAAAAGAACTACATCATTAATGCAGGTTGAATGAGTAATGGCTTAGGAAGAGGAACACGTTTCCGTGGCCTTCTTCAGCTAGGGAGCAGCTTACTTGATAGCAGTGATGTATGATGATGAAAACATCTCATCCATAGCTTTCATTAAATGGGCTATTGTGACCAGGCCGGGGGCATCAGGCTTCTGGAGGGAGAGCTGGCAGATCTCCGTGGCACGCCTGCAGATGTCCAGGCAGCGTCGTGCATCTCCAGAGAGGGCTGCTACCTACAAGAGGGAATATTTTATTCCTGAGGCCATTTTAGCCCAAAGTACCGACAGATCCAGTGTTCAACTAAAAAGGAAGGGCAGTGGGGGACTGAAGCCTAAACACAAGTACTAACCCTGGCAGAGAGGCTCAAAAATGCATGGGGGTGATTATATAATCGCTCATGGGACTCTAATCCCCACATCTGAACCACTGTTTTGTTAAATGAATCAGACCAAACCACAAGGCTGATGGCTCTGCTGGTGCTTCTCTTGCCGTTCCACGTGCTCATGGCTGAAGGGCTCTCAGGCCCCTTCTCAGGGAATCTTCTACACTGTTCCAAGCTGACTTAGAAGGCCACTTGCATTTTATTTTATCTTGTTTATTTTATTTTGAGATAGAGTTTCATTCTGTCACCCTGAGTAGAGTGCTGTGGCATCACAGCTCACAGCAACCTCAACTTCCTGGTTTCGAGTGATCCTCTTAACTCAGCCACCCAAGTAGCTGGGACTACAGGAGCCTGCCCCAACACCCAGCCAGTTTTTCTATTTTTAATAGACATGGGGTCTTGCTTTGGCTCAGGCTGGTCTTAAACTCCTGAGTTAGGGCAATCCACCTGCTTTGGCCTCCTAGAATGCTAGAATAACAGGTGTGGCCACCACATCCAGCTGCCACTTACATTTTAAGTCTCAAAAAAAGGAATTCTTAGACACATTGCAGCTTGCATGGATCTCAATTTCTGAGTTCCCAAAACTTGCCAATAATCTCTAGCATCCACCTTACCACATTGTCTGGCAACACCCCCCAAATGATTATGTCTTTCTGAAGTGCATGGTATCCAACACACCAAGACATTACAAGTAGTCACCTCTGGGAAGTGGGATTACAGGTGATTTAAAATATTTTGTGTAATATTTCTGTTTCTTGAATTCAAATTTGCAATATTCAAAACAAAAAATCACTTTTAAGTAACTCAAAACAGAACTGCGCACATCAGCGTATATTCATCCCTTGCTTGACCCTCCCACACTGATTGGGCAAGCATGCTACATACATCTGCCTCATCCCTTCCCTTCCCTCCTATCACCTGCCCCACCTTCTGATACAGTATCCACTGGTGGTGAGTGGGGCTGCTGCAGGGTCCCTAGCACAAAGTGAAAGGGAAACCCTAAGAAGCAAGAAAATACCCAAAACTCTCTTACCCTGAGCGGATCCATGAACCTTGGGGAACCTAAGCATCCTTTCTGAGACAAAAAGAAAAAGTCAGAGCCCACCCAACATGAAAATCTAGCAGGAGACTCTGCATGAACTTGGAAAACAACTTCCTCTACAGGTCCAGGGTGAATGAAATCCATCTCACAGAAGGGACTGCAGGAAAAATTGCCAGTTTTTTGGCCGGGCACAGTGGCTCATGCCTGTAATCCTAGCACTCTGGGAGGCCGAGGCCGGTAGATTGCTGGAGCTTGCGAGTTTGAGACTAGCCTGAGCAAAAGCGAGACCCCCGTCTCTACTGAAAAACAGAAAAACTCAGACTTGAGCCTGAGTTTGAGGTTGCTGTGAGCTATGACGCCACAGTACTCTACCCAAGATGACAGCTTGAGACTTTATCTCAAAAACAAAGAAAAAAAACAAAAAAAACAAGACCCTCAAAGCAAGAGAAGCAACAGGAAAGGAGTAAACAATGTCATTCTGCAAAGGAGGAAGAGGTAGAAGAACAATGGCTGATGCAGCAGACTGGGAAAAGTCAGATCCTAACCTAAGCCAGTAGTGAGGAATCCAAGGACATTAAAAATTTCTGACTGTTCAGGAGTTAGTGACACTGGAAATGGAGGTAAGATGAGGATTTTTGGCTAACATAAGGAAGATTAAGGTCAAAAGTTAAGGGAAGTTGAGAAAGGTAAGAAACTAAGATGCCCTAGATGAGGAATCTAGGACACAAATCATTTTTATAAATAAAGTTTTCTCAGAACACATCTATGCTCATTCATTTACATATTGTCTAACGCTGCTTTCAAGATGTAAAGGCAAAGCACTACCTGGCCCTTCACAGAAAGTTTGCTGATCCTTGTCCTAAATCCTTCTCCTATTTCGTGCTGTTGGGTGAACAACAGGGCCACTGAGGAGGGAGGTTCTCTGAGAAAATTGTAGGCCTTGCTATTTGGACTATTCCCACAAAACTCTCTCCCCTAGAGATTATCCCTCTCCTACTAAGGCAAAAGACCAGAGATTTATTCTTTTTTTTTGAGACAGAGCCTCAAGCTGTCACCCTGGGTAGAGTGCTGTGGCATCACAGCTCACAGCAACCTCCAATTCCTGGGCTCAAGTGAGTCTCTTGCCTCCGCCTCCCAAGTAGCTGAGACTGCAGGCGCCCTCCA
>CAUYON010106388.1:0-134809 GCA_963573935.1 Arctocebus calabarensis | reverse complement strand
ATGGGGAAAGACTGGGAGAGAAACGGAGAGAGCTTCTCTCTCCCCACTAGAATTTTCTCCCTCTAACAGATGCCTTAATGTTTTCTGTATTCTTTTCTTTCTTTTCTGTGAATAAATTCTGTCTTACAAAAAAAAAAAATTCCAAACAAGAAAGAAGAGAAGAGGTTTTATATATTTAACTAATCTTTGTAATTAAAAAATAATCCTGGGTGGTACCTATGGCTCAAAGGAATAGGGCGCCAGCCCTATATACCAGAGGTGTTGGGTTCAAACCGGGCCCTGGCCAAAACCTACAAAAAAATAAATAAAATAAATAAAAAATAATCTTTTGTGAATATCTCCAGGAGATGTTGGTCTCATTTCCTAACAATATTACTAAGTAATGCCACATTCATTCTTACGTATATATTATGATACAATGCAGGAAAATCAATTTCTTTAAAGAAAGCTTAAACAATGACTTATTGCAATAGACAATTTAAACATTCAAACTAAATTAACCTTCCTACGCTCACAGCAACAATAGTTTTGGTGTGAGAAACTATTTTTAGGCTCCTAAGAAAATAATTTTTCTTAGACAATTGTAATAATAAAGACATTTTATGAAGTTGTAGCAATATTTTATAATTGTAATTTAAAATATTAAAATTGGATAGACAAGCTGGACAAAAACAAAACATATGTAGTATTAGAAAAAATCCTAGATATTAAGAAGGTCTACAACAAAAAATAATTCTTGAATATCATTATAAAACCCACCACTACAATGAAAAAACATTGAAAAAAAATCATAAACTCAAAATAAATTACAATAACTTGGTTCATAATAGGCAAAAGTAAATTAAAAAAATGAATGGCTAGCCATCCTTATCACATAGCTACCTTCCTTCCTCAACTCAGATTTGCTTTCTTCTCATTGTTCTCATTCTTGGTGGGACCCCATATTATAATACACCATAATTTGCATTACCTAATTAATTACGATAAGGCAAGGGGGTTTCCTCCTACTGTCTCTATATCACACTGCAAGAGAAATACCTACATTTGCTATGGAACCTGGAAAGTGGGAATGACAAGTACAATTAATTAAAGGTCTCCAGTCCCTTCTGCTGTACTATTTTGCCCACTCTGGGGAAAAGAGGCAGCACTGTCCTGTACAACTATGAAAAAGGTATTAAGCAAAGCATCCTTTTAGAAGAGAAAACTGTATTAATTAATGGGAGAAGCCCACCTAAAAGGAAATCACGTTTACCTAGAAGATCTGAGAATTCCTTTAAACACATAAGATGGTCAAGATTATAGTAAACACTAAAGAGGAGATAATAGAGATTCTGTAACAATATTCAAAATGTTCCCTGTGTACCTGTAGATGGGAGGGTAATATTACTGATATTTACTGTGTTCCTGGGTCATTATTAAGTTCAGACTGACTGACTTTTAAATGAGACTAGTTTTCATGTGTGGCTACTGGAGACCAGATCAGTCTCACAAGTGCGGGACTGCAACTATTCAGACTCAAGTTTGTTCTCAGGTCTAAATCATTCCCCTCGTCTAAATCATTCCCCTCAACTCCAAGAACCTACTGAACATCTTTCTTTGATGTTCAGCAGATATTTTAAACTCACATCTTCCAATTAGAACTTATCTTCTTCATTGAATTTGCTACTACATTGTAGAAAATGATTGATTTTACAACATTTCTCACTCTCTCATACCCCACATGTCTAATCGTAGAGCACATCTCATTGGTTCTAATTTCAAAATACATTGATTTTCTAAAAACTTCTCACCACCCTCGCTATTCTTTCTGATCTAAACCAACATCATCACTTCTTTGGATTATTTTAACGACATTTGAGTGGTTTCATTAATTCTGCCTTTGTTCCTCTACATTTTTTTCCCTCAACACATTGGAGAAAGCAATCCTTTGAAAATTCAAGTCAGGTGCCACTCTTTAGCTCCAAACCCTCCTTCCAATGACTCTCCATCTCAGTGCAAAGTCATTTCATTACAATGGCCAATAATACTGCACTAGATCTGTTACTTTTCCAATCTTATCTCCCATTATGTTCTCCTTCCAATTTCATTTCTAAATCTTACAGCCACTACACTTGCTCTTACCTCTGCCTACAATGGGTTTCTGTCAAACACCAACACACTTGGGTTCCTCACACCTCCTTTCCGTTGCTTGAGTCCTCTGACTACTCAATCTACAAATGCAAAGAATCTGCCCTCACATTCCACATCTAGGGATCTGACATCACATACGTTGATTTCTCTCTCTGTTTTAGGTTCTATATCCACTACCTAAAAAGTAAATATTAAGACTGCAGTGACTTTTGCGTTTCTGGCTCTGTGCCTGAGATAGAAGAGGTACTCAATAAACAAATGATAAAACAATGCACGGATGAATCTTATTTAAGCCAGATTTTTGTTGATTTTTTTTTTAATTTTCTTCCTGTCAATCACAGTTGAGCCCAATCCTTACTAATACAAGTGCCTGGCACAGTGCCTTCCAAGCAATGAGAGTGAAACACTTTACTGAAAGGGTCCTTTCTTTATAGGGTCAAAACACCAAAAACTACCAATGAGCATGGGTTCTTTTTTTCCATAAAATATGTAGTTTGAAAGACAGCTGCTCCAACAACACAGTGATAAACGTATTTATATGCCAAGAGTCTCACTACTGATCAATTTTAAATCTATACTCAGGAGATGAGGAAAGACTACCCAAGATCATATTTTCCTTAGGGTTTCCTATGAGTTGAATAAATATTTAATGGTTCTATCATTTACATTACTTATCTTAAGTTAGTACATACTTCATGGCATTCCTTAATAATTTCAGGCTAATACATTTTCTTTTCAAAGTAACATGTAAAGACCTCCAGAAAAATAAACACAGAATTGTTGAACAGTTGCTGGAGACCAGTTGTTTTTAAAGGCTTCTTAGTATTAGAATTTCTTTTTCAAAAGTAACCATTTTTGAAGTTAAAAATATGCAATAAAAATAGAATGTTTCAGGCTGAAGCAGAGGACAAAAAAGAGAATCTGCGTTTCAAATTCCATTCCCTATGCTAGAATGTCCAACTGGTAGAAACACATTGAGCTGTATAGTTTATGATCTGTGTAATTTTTTGTATATATACTATTCTTTAATTTTTAGAAAAGTACATGCATTTTTCAATAACAAACCTACAACATTCATGCCTGCATATTGTAAAGCTTACCTACGTTTCAGGTTAACACACAGTTGGGATCTGTTCAAATAATTCCTGACAATATAGATTAGAATTCTATAATAACATATTATTCAAATACTTATGTTTATCTGCACCACTTATAACAGGCAGATGTGTGTCAACAAAAAATAATCACTGAAAAATAACAGAAACTATAACAAATGTAGGGACTATTTACACAGTGCTCCCTACGTGCTGTTCAAGCTTTATAAATGCTTCTGTGTTTTAATCTATTTAATCCTTACAACAAACCTCTGAGTTAAATACTACTATTGTATCCCTACAGGTAAGGAAACTGAAGCCCAAAAATATGTACATATTTTTTAAGACTCAGTTTCACTCTATAGCTCTGGGGTTGAGTGCCATGGCATCATCGTAGTTCACAGCAACCTCGAACTTGTGGGCTCAAGTGATACTCCTCTCTCAGTCTCATGAGTAGTTGGGACCTCAGGTGCCCACCACAACACCCAACTAATTTTTCTATTTTTAGTAGAGATAGGATCTTCTTGCTCAGGCTGGTCTTGAACTCCTAAGTTCAAGGAATCTACCTGCCTCAGCCTCCCAGAGCACTAGAATTATGGGTGTAAGCCACCACACCTGGTCTTGATGCCCAGAAATATTAAGGAGCTTGTGTAAGATTATACCTCTACCAAGCTGGGGTTTAATCTTTGTTATACAGCTTTAGAGTCTATGGTCTCAAAACAATTTGTCCCATCATAGAATGTCTTTCTAACCTAATTATGATCACATTTATTTTGCCAACTACAATCATTTATTAGGATTGTTATCATTGCCTGTCAATAAAAACTTTCTTAAATTTAGAGGCAGAAATGAATTTCAATTTTAACTAGATTAGCATTTTTACATAACAAAAGAGTATTTCACAAGCTCTTCAGTAATAACCTTTAAAAACTAAACAATTTCACAATTTAGTGATAAATGCTTTCCAGATATACTTGTTAGTGTGATTTTCCATAACTGTTTCATAGTATTCTAGGATAATGATGCTATTTCCATGAGGTTATGGGAGTGGTGACAAGGATGGCTGTAATAGGTTGATTTGTTGTAGGCCAACGGACCCCCAAAAGACCTGTCTGTCTCAGGCTGTCTCAGCCTTGGTCCCCACACGATTCCAACCCCCCCCCTTGGGTTAATTCTGAGAACAGGTTTCTGACGAGGAAGTTCTCCAAGTTCCCTGATTCCCTAGTCAGCTAAATAATGGTAAAAACTTACTCAAGCAGAGTTTCCCAAGCTATTGGGCTTTCCAACTTGTCCCCTTGGTTACCCCCCGAGCCACCACGCAAAACCCCCCTGAGCCAACTCCCTGACTGTAATCCCACCCTGTAACTGGTCACATTCCACTTTTGTACATGCTTGCTTTGCCACATCAGCTCAAAAAGGGTATAAAAGGCTACCTGCATTTCTCTTTGGGGCCGTTTGCCATTTGGGGCAGCAGTCCACCTGTGCAGCTGTAACAATACATTACCTGATTTGTACCTAAAGTGGGGTCCAAGTTTCCTTACGGGTGGCCACAGTTATAACAGATTAGTATCCTCCCCAAACTATGTCCACTCAGAAGCTCAGAATGTGACTTCTTTGGAAATGGGGTCTTTGCAGACAGCTTTAGTTAAAGATCTTCAGATGAAATCTTCCTGTGTCTGAAATCATCCCATGACTGATGCCCATAGCAGGGATGAGGACATATGAAAGACACAGAGAAGAAGGTGATGAGAAGACGGGGGCAGAGACTGCAGTGACTCAGCTCTAAGCCAAGGGACACTCAGCATTGCTGGCAGCCACTGGAAGCTAGAGAGAAGCATGGAAGGGTTTCTCCCTCAGAACCTTCTGAAGAAACTAAAACTGCTAACACCAAGATTTGGGAAGTCTGGACTCTTGAAATATGAGAGAATAAGGCATCCAGGTGGTGGTGATTGGTTATGGCAATCCTAGGAAACTAATAAAACTACTCATTTAAGATTCTCCAAACTGCATAAATACAGTCTAGCTGCTGACAGCTGGCAATTCCACCTGCAGCATTTGACTATCTCCGTGCTTCTTCCTCCCATTGGTTACATGTCAACCTTGCCACGAGTGAGATTTATAAGATTGCCATAAATGTGTTTGCCCCACCCACTAGTTAGGTTTTCCTGTAGTATTATATGCATTTGTTATGTTATGCTAGTCTTCCGAATGAACTATTCTGGATTTTTCTTTCATTGACCTTGTTTGCAATTTCCTGCAAAACTGGGGTGCAGTAACTACTGCTTCCCAGCCAACAGCTTCCGAGAGCTCCGAGACCTTGCTCGTCACTGGTGATGCTGTCCTGTTACTCGATATTCATTGTAGTTCACAGGGACACTGACAGAACTGCCGAGTTGCTACTTCAAATCAGTAGCTGGCCAAAAATCTGCAAACACTATAAACCGTTAGTTTCTTAAAAAGATTAATGCTGTATTGATGCCACTTTCAGTCTGTTAACCTCCAGAAAGATACAGAGGTCTTCCCGATGTGGTTTTCTTCTTCATCATCATCGATCAGCCCAAGCAACTGCAGATTCAGGAAACATCCCTCACTCAGTATCTCAAAAAGCAATCTTTAGCTGCAAGTAGTTCTTCCATGCCCAGTGTTTTCAATGTCACTCTATAGAATCCTTAATCCTTCCAGTGATTTAGGCCTTGCTCTTTCTAGTCCACTCTGCTGCTTTCCAAAATAGTTTATATTTGCACTATAAAATGATTACCTTCACAGTTTCATATCCAAGTCTCCAACTTAAAGTTTTGATGTCAATTCCATATTGATAATCCCGGAAATAAATTATCAGGACTTAAATATGTGCTCCCTTAACCAGGATGCCATGCCTTCAACACACTATAAATATTTTTCATAAACACTATGATTACCTGTTAAGTTTCATCGTACCTTTTTAATGTTAAAGATGTTAATTTGTTGAATCTAAAATTTTACATGTTCTATCATTTTAGTCAGTATATGCAAGCCTCCATATACATCACATTTTAAAAATTTATTTACCTTTTATGATATTTGGCTTGGATTAATATTATAACTATTTTATCTATCTATCTACCTGCTATCTCCACATAGTTATGGGAGTGGTGACAAGGATGACTGTAATAGGGTGATTAGTATCCTCATGTACACATAAATTACCTCAAAATAAATTATTCTCAAAATAAATTTACTTTTTATGATATTTGGCTTGGATTAATACCATAACTATTTTAGAATCCCTAAGTATACCCATTAGCTGGCTATAAGTAGTCAGACCAGATATTGAGACAGAAAGGCATGAAAGTCGTAGGCTGGCTTTCCGGATATAGCATTTAGTCCATGACCCAGCTTATAACCTGCACCACACAGTGCAGAGATATCAAATGTTTTCAATTTTTCCATAGGATAATGGAAAAAAAAAAAGTAAAACCATGTCCCTTATGCCTCCCTTTTAGAGAAGTGTCAACCGAAAATTCAGAGTGTTACTAGCTTTTATCAGTTGCCTATATATATTAAAATTACAACTATTATGGTAGCAAAAAGGGGATAAGTGGAAAAGATATATAAATATGGATATAATGAGTGAAAGAAAAAGAGAAACAAAAACTTAGAACACTACAGTATAAATAAACATGTTCTAAAACAAAATCTAGGAAATGCCATAGAACTAACTATGAAATTAAATGTGAATTTTCATGAATATATTTATTTAGAATGCATGAAGATATCCTTAACATGTACTAATTTATATTTCACACCTATTCAAAAGAGGAATTGAAGCATACTTGTAATTATTTAAAATCATTCAGTAATTCATGGTTTGTAGAAGAAACTTTGGTAGTTCTAAATTGATTACTGTTAACATCCAACACAGCAGTCTACAACGCCTCCTCCACTGATCCGATGAAGTAAAAAAATCATCCAGTATAGCCTATTTTAGTCTGCAGCCAAAGGACTATAAGCAAAAAAGAAAAATGTCTTAGGTTAGTATATTAGTTTGCTGGGGTAAAATACCACAGACTATGCGGCTTAAATAATAGAATTCTTTTTTTCTCACTGTCTGCATGGCAATCTCCCAGTGTCGGCAGGTTTGCTGTCTTCTGAGGCCTGTCATTGGCCTGCAGTTGGGCACCTGTTCTCTGTGTCCCTATGTGGTCTGCCCATTGTGCATGTACATCCCTGAGGGGTGTGGGGTTCAAACTTCCTCTTCTTCTAAAGGCACAGTCGGACTCATTTAGGGCCTACCCTAAAGGCTTCATTTTACCTACTCATCTCTTCGAAGGCCCTAATGCCAAACACATTCTTTTTTTAAATTATTATTATTATTAAATCACAGCTGCGTACATTAGTGCAATCAAGGGGTACAATGTGCTGGTTTTATATATAGTCTGAAATGTTTTCATCAAACTGTTTAACATAGCCTTCATGGCATTTTCTTTCTTTTTTTTTCCCCCCAGTGGTAAGACAGAATTTATTTACAGAAAAGAATACAGAAAACACTAAAGCTCCTGGTAGAAATAGAGAACTCAAGTGAGGAGAAAAAAGCTCTCCCCGTTTCTCTCCCAGTCTTTCCCCGTCTCCCCCTTTCGGCTTTTAGTCTCGGGGTATATATAGGTGTATGGGTTCCTTGGGCAGGAAACGAATGAACACAGTACCTTCTGCCGGGGACAAGGTGAATGAATGTATCAATGAATGGACACAGTCCATTCATAGAATTGGCCAAACACATTCTGAATCCAACACACTGGGAGTGAAGGCTTCAACATAGGGATTTACGAGAGACACAGGATAGTCCACAATAGTTAGAATACATTTTTGTGCTCCTCACTGACAATTCAAGAAAAGCCATATCCCATATAGTTGTCTTCCATAACTAAATTATCATAAATATGTCAACAACCAGCATTGTATCATATCAGTTCATTTCATCATATAGGCAGAAATGTGTAAACTGAAGTGTGTTTTCATAAAACTCTAATTCTACCATTGATTTCAAACATTGAATTAATTTCTCTCACAGATTTATGAGGCTCCAATTTACAACCTTTATGACATAGTGTTTCAAAATGACACAATGTTAGTTACATTGTTGACTTTGCTGCAGGGGATATAAAGTCCAATTGTATCAATAACTAATACTGAAAATTCAAAAGATACATCAAACCACGAAATTTTAATTGGCATTTTTGGAAGGCTATAGCAACAAGGAGGTTAACATGTCTGCTGGTTAGAACAGATGAATTTAAAATTTTCAAACACTGCAATTTCCAGGTGGCAGCCACCTGGAAATTAAAGAGTTCTAAGCACTCACAGTAGGTGCATAAAAGATAAACATTTGGTATTTAGAAAGGCATTTTTCATAAAATGCTAGAAATGCAAAGGAACTGGAAAATAGAAGACATATTTGAAAAGGCAAACACTTGGGTCAAATCGAGGAAGTGCTAGCTAAAAACCATATAAACAGAGCCTTAAAAGCAGACAGAATTCTATTAAATGGAAAGAATAAAAATAATAAAATATAAGATATCAAAGAATGGTCCTAACAGCATAGAGAAAGAAAAAAGTGACAAAAATTAAAAACAGGCAATCATTGAATCCACTCTGCATATTATACTGCTCTTTTTCTAGAAGCTAATTCTATTCTCACTAGTCCCAAGGATAATCCTGGTCAAGAGCAATAATTCTTAAAGGCTGGTGTAAATATTTCTGGGACACCTATGAGTTTATCCTTAAAGAAAGGGAGCAACATGCAGAACCTTGGGTGAAGTTCTCAGTAAGCACTAGCAAAAAGCAAGAAAGAGAAGGTGACATTTACTTTTGAGTTCCCTGATGAAGGAGAAAACTAGACAATGGTTTGCACCACAGCTGAACTTAAAAAAGATTCACCTTAGGCAGAATCCACCATGAAACCCTGCATGGAGACGCTGCAGGCTATGAAGAGACATGACCACTGAGAGAAAAGGAGGCAATGAAGGACTTTCCCAAGTAAATAAAATTTGAGAGGAGATGTTAAGGGTGTAGGAATCATATTATGCCATAAAATTGTATTTTAAGACATAGTATGATTCAAATACCTATTTGAAATGCAATGAAAGCGGCAAAACCTGCTGGATATGCAAGTATGGCTATTAGGGAAAGTCAGATTATTAAGGTGTAACTTGTTAATGTAATGATGGTATTTAAGTCCCTGGGAATTAAAGAGAAGACATAGAGAAAAAGAGGAGGACTCAGTATGAGGCTAATAATAAAAGCAATGTATGCAGACAGCACAGAGGAAAAGGACGAAGTAAGAGGGACAAGCTTTTGGGACCAGAAGCCAGATGTGAGTGAGGTGGACTGAGTTGCACTAAGACACAGAAATTTGAGACCAATACCTGTCACAGAGTCATCACTCCACCTTGGCTTCTTAAATAAATAAATTGCAGACTAGACTAACGTGGAATTTCTAGAAATCACAGTTGGCTAGGCAAGAATGGAAATATATGATACAACTACTAACAATCTAAAAAAGTGATAAGATAATCCTGTAAACTTACCTGAGTTTTATTTTAATATACCTCCCAAACAAACAAAAAGTCAGTTTGTCATATTTCCTATTCAATAGTAAGGTAGCATTCCAACTTAATAATGAAACAGATTATTGAGAAGTAATCATTAAAACCTTAGGGTCAATTTTAACTGTTTAGACAAAGGAAAAATGAATTCAACTCTTGGAAGTCCGTAACAGAAAAAAATACTAAAATGAAATACAGAAATACAGTAATGACCCCAAATATTTTCACTGAAAGGCAACAGAAAAGCTGTAAGCCACTATCACTTAGAAAAGAAGCAGTTGTAATGAAGTAGATTTTTGAAAACTGTCATACAGGTAAGCTCATTAGGTGCAAAGAAAGTTCTCCCTGCTGATTTAGGAGTACCTAACGACCAGGACTTGTTATGTCTCAAAAACAAGGGTATTTTTTAATTCATGCGATAGCTCATCAAGGAGATTTCAAATATGGAAACTTTTAAGTGATGATATATAAAAACACTGGAATTCTCCAAAGCAAACAGAGTTATTTCATCCAAAACATTACATCTATTCCTAAAAATCTCATTAATAGGGCAATATAATCACAAGAAAAAATCAGCTCCACAATCACCTACATTATAAAAAATATCTCACTGTTGGCTTTCCTCTTTTAAATATGAAGTTGGCTGCTCCCTGAGAAACATATTAACAGTATCTGCTGACCCACACACATAGGCCAGCCTTCATTGTAACAGATGTAAGTCAGAAACCCCCAAGGCCCCAAAATGCTCGGCTGAAACACCAACAAAGAATGCAAACAGAAGAATCAAATCGCCAGGTTAGAATTCCGCAAGTCCTTATGAGAGTTAAATACTTTTTAAAGGCAAAATACAATATTTATACAGAATTTTAAGTATACTCAAATGAGTCAACACAGGTCAACATTTAAAAAACTAAAGTTATAGTAAAAACTGCTACAATTTAAAAAAAAACCTCTAAAATGAGTATGTTTCAACTTACTGTTCAGTTTCAGAACTAGAGTGAAAAACGGTGAACTGATCAGAGATGTAAACTTATTATCCAAAAATATCTGCACTAATTCTTGTTAAAGTTCTAAGATTGATACAATCTATGGTGCATTGATCTGTTCCTCTAAAAAGGAGCTCCTTCTGGATTTCAAGGCAATTTTTATCAATTTTTCCTTCATTACTCCATTACTCGCCAAACTTAACATCCATCAGGAATACCCATTTTCAATTTTGTTTTCATATTTACCAAGTATTTTAAAATTGTAGAATTCTCACTTTACAAAAGTTGATTTCCTACAGTTAATGAACCAATCAGTTAAAAGCTATTTTAAATATCACCATGTTTAATATTTTTACCCCATTCAGTTCAATCCCATCTGGACCTACCCCACATGGTTTAATATAAAAAAAATTTTCAATTATTTTCCTTTCTTTAATTCCATTAAAACATCTATAACTATACATATAGATAGTTTCTTTTTATGCCAAGGATATTTTAAAGTAGCACAGTGTCAAATGAAGTAATTCATTGTCTTTAAAATTTTAAGATTTAGTAGTTAAAAATAAAGTAAAAAGATTATTTTTGGTCTTAAAATTATTTCCAACTTTTTTTCCCCAAAAGTCACATGAAATATATACTTCAAAGAATCATACACCTCAGGACAGAGTTTCTAAGAACCTCTCATCCAATCACAGCCTCTTTGCTGATCAAGTGCTACAATCCTGTTATAGAACAATTTAAACGGAGTAGAAAATAACAAAGGTAACTTTTTTCCCAGAAGGAATAGTCACCCTAATAGGAAAAAAAAAAAAAAAAAACTACTGTAAGTTAACAAATTCCAATTTTAAAAGGGACAGTATAAAAATAATAAAATATAAAAGATATATAAAAATAAAGTGAGATACAAATAAGATAATTCCATTAAGTAGTGATCAATAGAAAAAGACATAAACTGCCCCATTCCAAATGAGCTGTCTTCCAAAATATATTTAAAAATTAATTATTTTGAACAAAATAAGATTGTTTACATAGAATCAATGTGAAATATAAATGAAAACTGGATTCTTAAGATGTTCATAAAATTGTATTTAAATCATATTATTACCAAGTATTTATAATAGGTTTTACCCTTTCTATGATCCATTACACAGAGAGGCATCCAATCTTTTTTTCCCTCTGCTGCACACTGGAAAAAGAAGAGTTGCTTACTGAAGCAGGTAAAAATTTCAGCTTTCAGAAGGGGTAAATCAAAACACTGACAGTTTAGTATCTATAGGAGAAAAAAGGAGGGCTCCAACTACCAACTACAAGATGTTCAGAGATTTGGAAAAGGGGCAAAAGTGGGAGATCAATTGCTGGTCCCAGGCTCAGGTACGTAACTGTCTATCAGAGCTTGTGAATGATACTCCCTGGCACACTGGAGGAGGTTTAGCAGCAGAGAGTGGGGCTAGAAGATACCCATAAGGTTTAAACTACCAAAAAAAGTGTTTTAAAATATAAGGTCCCATTATCTAACCAAACAAATCAAACTCGTAGCTCTGACCATGAGCTCTCATGAAATAAATACCCTACAACTTTATTTTTATTTTTAAAATGAAATATTCAGTATGGAAACACTGCAACAAAGTAGAAAGTATATACAAATAAAATGAATTATTTTCTGTCCTTTAGAACTTAACAAAAGCACAAACCTTTACTAGCTTTGTCTAAATGTCCCAAATCATCCACAAAATTCAAGATATCAGGGAACTTTTCTTCACATACTTCTGCCAGGAAATGAAGTAGAGTTGTTTTCTGATCTGCTGATTTTGTGTCCTTTAGCTAAATAGAATGAGAGGAAGAGAAAATGCAAAGTCAAAAGTCCTTTTATTTCGTAGATAAGAAATAAAAAAGTTGTAAGATTAGTTAATTCCATTTTTGAAAAACAAATATTCAAATACTTAAAAAGGTACTTTTTACTTGTTTGGGCAAAATTATCAATACTTGTAAAAAATGGGAAAAAATTATACCAATCAAGTATACAAGCTTCTGTGGGAAAATACATGATGTAAAGCTGAGAAAAGCAGATAAAGTGAAAGTCTATGTAATAGGAGTATTTAAAACAACTCTGGGATGTTGCCGTCCAGCTGTCATGTGGCCCACACTCAGACTGCCGCTAGAAATTGAAGCAATTGGAGAAACAAAAACAAAACAGTCATTCTGCAAGAAGCTACTTAATAAATAATGAATAAATAATAGAAATGAAAATATTCATTTGCCCCAGTGTGAAAAATAGTATAGTGAAAATAATCACACTGAAACTGAAACTTAGAAAGCAGAAAAGCTGTATGGGGTTAGGGAGGAGGAGGAGGAAGCTCAAAAGGACATACGTGCAGAAGCATATGCAAAGGGCTACAGAAGAGGAAGGGTAAGGGTACAAGGAGGCTGAGCGATTCTAAAATAAGTGGATACGTTCGGAAGGCAAGGAGAGACAGTATAAAGACAAAAATCTGAAAAGGCCAGAAAGTAGAAAGAAAGGTACGCCATGCAACGGAAACAGGATTTTGATTTTTGAAGCAATGGACGTTTTTAAGCTGAATGAGAGATGACCAGATACACACATTAGAAAGTGCACTATGGATACAAGATTAGAGAAAGGGTAATAACAGAACCATGAAGAGTAATTTAAAAAGCTGTGGCAATAATCCAGGCAGGAAAAGAGGGCAGCCCAAACTGGGGTTGTGGCCTGAGGAAGGGAGATAATGGGATCAAGTGGGCCTGGAAATCCAGGTGATGCTGTTAATTGAGACGTGTAGGAAAGGAGGAGAAACAGATTTGGGTGGGAGGGCAAAGAAGATAATTGTTTCCAGTTTGGACATGGTAAGTTTAAACCATTTAAGTGATATCCAGGTAGAAATATCCTGAAAGGATATAGCTTTATTCACCTAGGTACAGAACAGTGCTTTCATTATTTTTTTCAATATTGTCTGTTAAGGAGCTACTTAGACATTTTTTTTTCCTAATTGCATGTATGAAATTTTAAAACCGGGGGGTATTACATTTATGTTTACATACTGTAGTTTATCTGTGCTTTACACCTAAAAACTAGTGAGATAAGACACTTTTACTCCCACTAAGTAAATTTTTATCCCTTTAGGATGATATTGCCTTTGTTGAGAATGCATGGTTAGACCTTAGGAATAAACTGTTCTAGGAACACCAGTATGTGAACTTTTCACTTCCAAAGCCAATGAGTTGAAAACATGAATCCAAACAGGCATGTAGAATGAAAGGAAAAGGATACAGGCTTGAGAAAATGACCTGGGTAGACCAATCCTAATCTGAAATAGCCCTAAAAATGTAATCACAGGGAGAGCTAGTTAAGCTAAAACTTGAGCGATGTAGGAATTAGCTTAGGTTTTATGTAGTGACTTAGGTTTTATGTAGGGAGCCTCGGGCAGGGTTGGACGCAGGACTGACAGACATTCTGGCAGCATTTCCGACTAAGTAATCACTCAGAACAGGGAAACATATACAGGATTTTAAAAACTCACTGTTCTCTTGCAGAATTACATTTACAACTGGAAAACATGGCACACCTCATTAGACAAAGCCCTATTTAACGTGCTTCCAACAATTTCCCACTTTAAATAGGCTCTTATATAAATATATAGCCATAAATAATATTTTTAAACATTTCACATCACTAAATCCACATCACTATCAGAAAAATACTAAATAATTGCTAATATCTGATATTAGAAGAG
Source organism: Arctocebus calabarensis (assembly GCA_963573935.1). Lineage (NCBI taxonomy): Eukaryota > Metazoa > Chordata > Mammalia > Primates > Lorisidae > Arctocebus > Arctocebus calabarensis. The sequence goes on along the minus strand of CAUYON010106388.1, from coordinate 120,272 downwards.
TGAGAGATTTCTGTGCCATCACACATTTAACACATTCACTACTTATTGATGCAAAACTATCATAACCCTGGAACCTTTGAGTGACTCATCTAGACAGACTCACTTTTACCTGATTACATGCGTAACGGCTTCAAATACATTGACCTACTCAACATGATACTCAGGGAATGGTTCCTGCACTTTAAATACAGACTCAATATGAACACTTGTAAAGGAATATATATTCTACAACATCCAGCTGAACATTTGTAAAAAGTACACTTCAAAAATATGATTCCATTATTAGGCAGACAAATTGCTAGTAATATGTTTGGATGACCTGGCAACGTTAAAACATGTCCTCAATTCAATTAATAGCCTTGGACAAGTTACTAGATCTTAGCTTTCACACAGATAAAATAAGAAAATGGGATTGAGTATAGGAAGGGAATGCTGAATTCATTTTTTTTTTTACTATAAAAATAGTAAGTATACATTATAGTAGACCTAAGTGTTAGTAGACAAGGGAAGTCTAATTTTAAAAAAACTAGAATAAAAAGGAAGAAACCTCATTATATTTTCAGAGTTATTTTTGTGTGTTTGAGTCAGTTGGAATCTTTCTATGGGTTTCAATTTTTATATATAAACCTATGAATATTAATCCAATGTTTAAGTCTCATTACAATTCTATGATCCCATTCATATTATCAACTTAAACAAATAGGGCCAGAGAGAAAGCAGCAAACTTTCACAAATATAGCTTTGTCTTGTACAACAACCAAGAGTTGACATAAAAGCTATCTTCTGGTTTGTTAAAAAGTGTACTAGGAGTGAAGATTCTTTATTCTCCACTCTCCTTACAGCAGCGGTTCTCAACCTGTGGGTCAACCTGTGGGTCGCAACCCACAGAAACTGTATCAAAGGGCCATGGCATAAGGAAGGTTGAGAACCACTGCTTTACAACAATCACTGCTTGGACAGTGCTCTTCCCACAGCAGACTCTGAGTGTGTCTACACCCTTCCATACTATGCTCCTTTCATGAGCAGCTATGTCCATGGCCTGGGTGAAATGTTGATTAAGACAAGTGCCATCTAACTCCATCATTTGGAAAGAGGTTTTCAGTAGTATATGTGATGTAGTTAACCAGCCCAGAAATGCTAGAATTAACAATATCAAGAAATCTCTCCATGATGGAACAATAACAAAGTCAATCTTGTTCTTTACTCATGAGTAGTAAGAATTCAGAATTAGAATCCTGGAACACAATACAGTTTGTAGCATATACCTGTTTAATAAATGTTAAGTACTCAGGTCAACACAGTTTCAAGTTATTTGGAGACAATTATAAAGCTAAACATTAATTTAGAGAGGAAGGTGTTATCATGGATTGTCTTGGTGAAAACACCAACTGATTACCAGCATACTGGTAACTGTCTACTATTAAAAAGAATACTCATTGAATAGTAAATTCACATAGAATTGATTCTTCATAATTCCTCCATCAATCCAAAGTCTGTATTTAGAAATGGAGAGATAACAACAACAACAAAATCAAACTTACAGATAAATAAATTTGAAACTAAGCCTAATACATAACAAAAGTTTCAGATAAGAGGTATTATGCTGAAAATGCATGGTGTTTTATTTATAAGTAACTATCCAGTTCTGAACTCTAGGGCAGAAATTCTTTAAGATTTATGTTCTAACATTCTCAGGAAAAATTTTACAATGCTGCCAAGGTATTCTTCCTGATTCAACTACTCTCCACACTTCCTCATTCTTCCAAATTACCAAAAAAAAAAAAAAAAACTAAGCTTCCCCAAAGTACAAAAGCAGAAAATGTCTTTATTTACTTGCTCAATATTTTTTAATTTCTTTAATAAACATTAACTTAAAAAAGTACATTAGATTTCTACTCAGACCATAATCAGGGACTGGGCTAGAATAAGTCAACCTGGGAAATAATTTTGTTGAAAATGAAGAACTTAATCACATTTATAATATTCAATCTTTGAAAGAAAAACTAAAATATTTGCTTTAAAAATTTGTTCAGGTTAAAAAATGTGCTTTATTTAAATTTTAACAGATATTGCTTGACAGAATTCTTTTTGTATCATTGTCAAGAGATTTATCTTACTGATGAATAATCATTACTGTTAAATAGAATTTATTTATTTATGTATTATTCCTTTAAGGTACATTTAATGTGGCATAAATGTCAAATAAACAAAAAGATAAATGGGGTTTCTCCAACCACTCTGTTCATTCCAGACAAAATAATGTTAAAAGCAGATCCTGTAATAAATCATGGCCTACTTGTCAGTCTGTAGTAATACTCCCTTATAGCTACAATACAAGGCTTTAGAATATTTTAGATGACATTTAAAGAACATTCCACTGTTTTGGTAATATGAAGAAAATTGTTAAAAGGAAAATTAAGTATCTTCTTGGTGATATTCACAATCCAAAGAACAATAACACTTTACTTTTTAAATAATGAAATTTATGTATCTTAGGAATATTGTCAAATTAGTAACTCTCCTCTCCTTATTTACTTGCTCAATATTTTTTAATTTCTTTAATAAACATGAACTTAAACATGGATCAAAACAGCACTGACTCTTTAGATGATGATGCAGCCATTAGTAAACACCAGAAACATGACAAAATTCTGATCTTCTTGTTATGGCCCCATGAACACTGCAGAAGGCTGCTGAGGGCAACAGCAGCAATTCTTGTTTGGTGCTTACCATGAAACAGAGACCAGCCAAATAAAATAACACATGTTAAGTGCTTAAAAAAATACAACATTCCCTAAGGAAGAGCCTAGTATTATGCCCATTAAGAAAATAGAAAGCCAGGCTCAGTGATGTGCCTATAGTCCCAGCTACTGGGTACTAGAGAGGCTGAGGTGGGAGGATCCCTTGAGCCCAGGAATTCAAGGCCAGACTGGGTGGTGGAGAGAGAGTTTAGTTTAGAGTATAGAGAGATCATATAGTCTGGATCACACAGGACATAGGTACTAACTATCTGGTAGAAACAAGATTAAAGTTCTTAGCCCCCCACAAAATATAGATCCTCTACAAAAATCTTTAAACTAGTTTATTAGTCGCCAGAAGAAACAAAATTCCCAAGAATATAGTGGGGAAAAACTGATGGAAAGACAGCAAAAGAGTACTAATGCAACTTAAGATATGTTAGCCCTATGAACTGCTAATTCCAGCCTGGAAAGCCTCTGAAAACAGATACTCTGTACCCTAAGGTCATTTCTAGTTCAAAGATTCTGACATTCTTTCTATTGCTTTATCTATAAAATAAACAAAATGCTATCTGAATCACATCAAACAGAAAATCTATGTGTATTTATATTAGATTATTGCTGACAAAATGTTATACAATAGGTTGAAGAGAAATATCCACAAAATTTAACCTTCAAACAATTTACACAAGTGTATTTTGATAACATCACATCCCATGTCAAATCCTTTGCAGAATAAAATGGGTTATGTATGCATGAAATCGCATCTCTAAAAATAAGTTAAAGTTGTCCACGTGAAAACAGATGTGTGAAGACACTTTGACAAAGACTACATCCTAACTGCTCAGACAGGAAGCTCACAAGTCAATATGCTGGTACATATTCATTAGTGAAACCAATCACTCTTATAGAATGAATAATCTTTTCTGATGTGTGTATGTGTATGGTTTTAAATAACCATTATGCTGAGGAAATATTTTAAAAAGATTGGTATCACTCCAATGAGAATGACAATGAAAACCTTAAAATAAAACAAGATGCTTATGCCATAGTCATAATCATTAATACTATAACAAAACTTTTATAATAGTTTTAAACATCAAACCAATTAAGATTGCTTATGGCATTCATATACAAAAACAAATTACTTAATTTTCATTTTAAAATTATAAGGAGAGTTGAAACAGTAAATGACCAAGAAAATACTTTAAGTAATGTGTACTTCTATAATTACAATAAGCTAGTTTCTGCCACATACAGACCTTCTCTGTTTTTAACATATTACTTTTGAATTTTGGTGAGCACAAAAATTCCTATATGAAAAGAATTTTGCATTTTACTAAAAGGTTAGGGTACTACATTATCTATCATATTATTGTTCAATGTTCTCCTTATACTGCCCACTTTTGCCATAAGAGATTTAACACAGGTCAATGCTTTTTATAAAAAGGACTATATTAATTCCTTTCAATACTTATAGATGAGAAAAAATATATTCACAACAGGTAAATAGTAAAATAAAAAAACTAGAGTAAACAATTTGCAAAGGAAGAAAAACAATTAGAATACAAATACATTTTTTAAAAAACTATGCTCTTTAGTGATCAAAAATACAAGATATTTTTTCACCAACTATATTAGCCCTCTCCAACAAAAAAGAACACCAAGAACACCTAATCAAGGCAGGGTTGCAGCAAGACCGGCATTTTCATATGCTACTCAGGCATGTGCAAAATCAGTAAAATCCTCTAACAGTAGTTCTCAATCTTCCTAATGCCGCAGCCCTTTAATGCAGTTCCTGTGGGTCGTGACCCACAGGTTGAGAATCGCTGCTCTGGAAGAACAATTTTGTAATTCATTCCAAAAGTTATAAAAATATTCCTGTTTGGAATAGTTTCAGAAAACTCATTGGAGCCCAATATTGTCCAACTAAATTTATATAACTAAAGCACTGACTTATTAACCTAATAGTAAGAATTTTTCCATAGGAATGACTACAATTAGAGTTAAATGCTTAGAAAGTGAACATATCTAGACCATTAATGTAAATGCAGTGAAACATTAAAGTTTTCTTAACTCCTTTTTTTTTTTTTTTAAGGGAAAGACTTTCCTTTTGTCACCCTCAGTAAAGTACAGTGGCATGACAGCTCACAGCAACCTCAAACTCTTGTTTGTGTCACAGCTCACAGCAACCTCAAACTCTTGGGCTGGAGTGATTCTCTTACTTCAGCCTCCCAAGTAGCTGGGACTAAAGGCACAACGCCCAGCTATTTTTTTTTTTTTTTTTTTTTTGAGATGGGGTCTCACTCTCACTCAGGCTGGTCTTGAACTCCTGAGCTTGGGTAATCCACTTGCCTCCGTCTCCCAGTGTGCTAGGATTACTCGTGTGAGCCATCATGCCTGGACAACTCTGAACATTTTAAGTAATTAGGAGATTATTTTTCAGAGCAGTTTTCGCTTTACAGGAAAAATAAACGAGCAAAAATTAGAGAGCTCCTATACACTTTTCCCTCCACATATAAAATCCCTCTATTTTTAACATTGTATGTTAGTATGGTACATTTGTTACAAATCATGTACAACTATTGATACGTTATGGTTAACTAGTGTCTATAGTTTACATTAAGCTTCCATCTTTGCTCTAGAGTTTATATGTTTTGACAAAATTACGTTATTTATCCCCACTATAGTGACATGTGGAATAATTTCACCACCCTAAAAAATTCTGTGTCCTACCTATTCATCCTATCCTTCTTTTATCTCCCCAGGCAGCCACTGATCTTATTCAGTCTCTATAACTTTGTCTTTTACAGAACATTGAATAGTTGGAAGCATATAGTATACCGCCTTTCCAGTCTGGATTCTTGAATTTAGCAATGCAAATTTAAGGTTCCTCTCTGTCTTTTCTTGACTTAAGAGATTATTTTTAATACTGAATAATATTTTATTATAAAGATATACCACTGTTTGTCCATTCACCTATCAAGGGCATCTTGGATACCTCCAAATTTTGGCAATTAGAAATAAAACTGCCATAAACATGTATATGTAGGTTTTTGCATCAATGTTAAGTTTTCACATCCTGTGAGTAAATACTCAGGAATGTGATTACCTGATGGTTGTTCTACGTCGGTAGCTTTGTAATTGCCAGTGTTCCAAAGTGGATATACCCGTTTTCATTCCCTCTAGTAATGAACGAGGTTTGCACCACAACCTCAGCAGCATTTGATGCTGTCTGTGTTTTGGATTTTAGTCATTCTAGTATGTATGGGTCAGTGTTTCATTGTCTTAGTGTGCAATTACCTAATGACATATGATGCTGAATATTATAGGGACCTAAAAACTCTATCTCCATCCTTTTAGGGTCCCAGCTAGGTCTAAGTATTAGACTGACATAAAACAGAATAAGAAGAGAAAGTAGTACAAGTTTTATGTGGCATGGAAGCCATCAAAGAAATGAAGACCCAAAGAAGTAGAGTCAATTACTTACAGACAGGATGGCACAGAGAATAGTTAGTTATGAAGAAGCAACTAAATTAGGTGGGGAAGCTTACAAGAGTTATTTTTAACAAAGTCTGTACAGAATTTCCTCAGTGGTTTTAACTTCTCATATTGAAGATAAGGATGTTGCATCTTTTTGGTGCAGGAAGGTCACCTTTTACAAGAGAATTTCACCTTGTGCTTTTAAGAAACAGCATGGGATCAAAGTGATCTTTTTGCACCTGCTGTTTTTCAGGTGTCCTTAACTTAAATAGTCAATATGCCAGAATAGCATATTTTGATCACTTCGGAATCTTTTCTGAATGTTTATTAGCCATCTGTAAATCTTCATTGGTACATGTCTTTTCATGTTTTTTGATTTTTTTTTAACTTGTTTACTTTCTTATTGTTAAGTTGTGATTATTTTGATAAAATTCCTTTATTTACATGTGTTTTACAAAGAACCTCTCAGTCTGTAACTTCATTTATCTTTTTGTTAGAGATAGAAGTTTTTAATTTTTTTCTTTTTAATGTACATATATATATTTATAAGATCCATTTGATGTTTTGAATAGGCATATAATGTATAATAATCAAATCAGGTTAATTGAGGTTTCTAACACCTCAAACATTTACCATTTCTATGTGTGAGGAACATTCCAATTCTACCCTTTAGGGATTTTAAAGTATACCATAACTTACTGAGGACTATAGTCCCTTTGTTGTACTATCAAATATTATTCATTCTATTGAACCAGAAGTTTTTAAATTTAATGTGGTCCAACTTACAAATTCTTTCTTTCATAGATGATGTTTTTAGTCTTGTCTAAAAGGTCATTCCCAAATCTAAGACCACATAAGCTTTCTGATACCTTCTATAAAATGTATAGTTTTGAGTTCTACATTTAGGTCTGGGAATACATTTTATTTTCTGTGAAAAATATGAGGTCTGTGTCAACATTTATTTTTATGTACATGTTCCAGCACCTTTTCTTTAAAGGACTCTTCTTTTTCCTTTGAATTACTTTTGTGGCTTTGTCAAAGATCAGTTGGCGTATTCGGGCTCTTACTCTGTTTCACTGGGTCCCACCCTGCCACCCAATACCACAATCCTTTGGTTACTCTGGCTTTGTACTAGTGTCGGACCCCTCCAGCTCAGTTCTTTTTCAGCACTGTGTTGACTATCCTGTGTCTATTGCCTCTCCATATAAACTTTAAAGTCATTTCATCAATATCTATAAAATAACTTGCTGGAATTTTTATTGGGGTTGTGTTGAATCTATAGATCAAGTTGGAAAGAATTGACATAGTAAAAATATTAAGATACACTTTCCATGAAAATAAAGTATCTCTCTTTTGTTTTAGATTTTCTTTGATTTCTTTCATCAAAGTTTTATAGTTTTTCTCATACAGACCTTGTACTTATTTTGTTACATTATTACCTACTTTTGGTGCTAAAAAATAAAATTTTTTAAATAAAATTTTCATTGTTCATTGCGTTTATAAGGAAAAGCAATTAATTTTTTAAACTATATGACTCCCCCTTCCCCCCAGGTCCTGAAACTTTGCTATAATTACTTACTAGCTCCGGAAAGTTTTTTTTTCTTTGGTCAATTTTGGGGGGATTTTTTACAAAGACACCATTTTATCTGTGAACAAATAGTTGTATTTTTTTCTTTTCAATCTACATGCCTTTTATTCATCTTTCTTGTCTTATGTATTAAAAAGCTAGGACTTTTAATACAAAATTAAATGGAGTGGCAAGGGAGACAAAAAACACCCTTGCCTTGTTTCTAATCTGCTTCTATGTACTTGGACAGTTTATTATTAGCACTAAGTATGGTGCCAGCTATATGTGTAGAAGCTCTTTACCCTTTTGAGGATGTTCCATTCTATTTCTAGTTTTTTGAGAACTTTTATCATGAATGCATTTTGGATTTTGTCAAATGCTTTTCTGCACCTATTTATACGTTCATATGATTTTTCATCTTTAGCCCATTGATATAAATTACACTAATTGATTTTCAAATATCAAGCCAACCTGGACTCACAGAATGACTTAGAAATGACTTCTCTCTGCTTCTATTTACTCAGACAGATTTAGAGAATTCTTGTTATTTCATCCTTATATGTTTGGTGGAATTTACTGGTAAAACCATCTGGGCCTTGTTCTATTTGGGAAGGTTATTAGTTATTGATTCCATTCACTTTAATAGACTTAGATTATCCATTTCTTCTTGTGTAAGTTTTGGTGGACGGCATCCATCAAGGTCCATTTCGCCTAGATTATCACATTTATAGGCTTGTGTTGTTAGTAATATTCCTTTATTATTGCTTTAGTTCCATGAGATTAGTTAATGACAGTTTTTCCATTTTTGTGGTGTTTTGCTTAGTAGAATGTTCTCCAAGTCCAGCCAGGTTGCTACAAACAATATGAAATCTACATCTTTTTAGGGCTAAACAGTATTCCATGGTACACATAGACCACAATTTATTAATCCATTCATGTGATAAAGAGCAGCTAGGTTGTCTCTATGTCTTTGCAATTATGAAGTGTGGTGCTATAAACACTTCAGTGCAAATGTCCTTATAGTAAAATGATGTTCTTCTTTTGGGAAGATCCCTAGTGATAGGATTGTAGGATCAAATAGCAAGCCTACTCTAGTTTGTTAAGGAATCTCTGTACTTCTCTCCACAGAGGCTATACTAGTTTGCAGTCCTGCCAACATTGTAGGAGCACTTCCTTCTCTTCTGTACTCACAGTGGCATGTGCTGCTTTGGGACTTTGCAACGTGGGCCATTCTCACGGGGCTAGGTTTAGGTGATATAGAGAAGTGGGTTTGATTTTCATTGCTCTGATGACTAGGAATGATGCACATTCTTTCATGTGTTTTTTTGGCCATTCGTCTATGCTTGTGAGAAAATTTTTGGTTCATGTCTTTTGTCCAGTTTTTAACAGAGTTGATTGATCTTTTCCTGCCTAGTTTGAGTTCTTTGTAGATTTAGGTTATTAGCCTTTTCCACATTTGAAGCACACAATATCTTCTCCCATTCTGTAGTATGTCCCTTTGTTTTGTTGATTGTGTCCTAAGCTGAGCAGAAACTTTTAAACTTGATAAGGACCCATTTATGTTTGTTGTTGCTATGACTGGCACAGGGATCTTCTTCATGAATTCTTTCATAGGCCAATAAAACTAAGAATTTTTACCATATTTTCTTCTAGGGTTTTTATAGTTTCATGTCCTAAATTTAAATCTTTTATCCATTATGAGTTAATTTTTGTAAATGGTGAGAAAGTGTGGGTCTAGTTTTCGTCTTTTACGTGGTGAACTACTTCTCTCACCACCATTTATTACCATAAGGATTGTTTTGTTTGCTTTCTCAAAGATCAGATGATGATACAAGGCTGGTTTCATCTCTGCATTCTCCATTCTGTTCATAGATCTAGGTCTCTATTTTTATGCCAATGCCATGCCGTTTTGATCACTCTAGAAGTATAGTATAGTCTGACGTCTGGAATGTGATGCCTCCAGATTTATTCTTATTTTAAAGAATTATGTTAGCTATTTGGAGTTTTTTCTGGATCTATACAAAATGTAGAACTATTTTTTAAAGAGCTTTAAGGTATGATGTCGGTATATTAATGGGTATTGCATTAATCTATGGATTACTTTGGGTAGTACAGACATTTTCACAACATTGATTCTTCCAAGCCATGAGCGTGATATGTTAACATCCTATCTGTTAACATCCTCTGCTGTTTATTTTCTCAGTGTTTAATATTTTCTCTGTAAAGATTCTTCACATACTTTGTTAAATATATTCCAAGGTATTTCATTTTCTTTGATGCTATTGTGAAGAGTATTGTGTCTTTGATCTGATTCTCAGTTTAATTACTTTTGGCATATACGAAGGCTACTGACTTCTGTACATTGATTTTGTTTATTTTGATTTCTAATAAATGGATCAAACCTGCTAATTTTAATTTTTAAGTAGAAGACAGAAACTTCTGAACTTGACACTTAAAGGAAAACCCACGTCTGATACACCTTAATTGGTAATTTTCCAAGTTTTCTGTAGTAATACTGGATTTATTATGTACTTCCAAACACTGGAACCATACACATATAGACCCATTTCATCATACTCATCCCTGTTCCTCAAGAACAAATGTTCATAAATATCATTAGGTATTATTACATGAATAATATGTTGTATCTTTTGTATCTGACTCCAAACATGCAGAAAAAATGTGGACCCTTGATACAGATGTAAAGAGTAAGATTCTTAGAACATCAGGAATGGAGTGACTTATCTGCTTAGTTTTTGATTATTAAATAGGAGACTAAACCAAACCAGATATGGCAGTTAAGAATGACCTTGGACACCAGCTCTGATGGGGTAGTTGTCAACAAGTATGGTATTGAAGAAGGCTGCCAGGGTAGGTAATTTGGGAGAAAAGGGGAGTGAGTAGCAATGGTTGTTATGAGAGCAGTAATATGACAACATACAAGCAATATATTGGCTAAACCTGAACAAATCCACTACATCCTTTTTACTTTTGTAAAACAATAATTATAACTTATAATGCCTAATAGCAATTTTAAAAAAAGATGATATAAAAGGTATTTATCAAAAACACTACTAAATAAAGCCAACTAAATATTTCTCAGAAAAGTGTATAGATTAAATATTGCAGTGAATGAGTCATAGCAGGTTAAGCTTTGTAAATAGTTTCACATTGCTTTGGAAATCAGTTTATCTGTGATTTCACTGGCTGCATTTTAAAATGAGAATGACACTTGTTATTTGCAAATTGTTGGCCTATAACTCGTTTACTTTAAAAGAGTACCAAAATTTACCGGTATGATTTTGCCAACTTGATAAAGAATATAAATCCCTCTAAAAAACACACTGAATTCTGATGAAACAATGGATTTGTTTGGCAGAGAACTTTCTAAACAGTAACTTCATAGAGTTTAAGGAAAAAGTGATACATGAGAATCACAATTTCACAGAAATGATACATAATATTAATAATATTAATCTGTGTGACTGAGACAGGTATGCAAGAGAAAAAAACCTCCTGTGATAGGCAAAGACATTCCTTCTCATGCTTTTATAGTCATTGATACTCTGTACTTACAGAAGGCAGAGAATTCCAAAATGACACAAGTCCCTGGCCTCGACTTTGTTTGGGTTCCATTATATGCCTGAAATTCATGCTCCTTTACAAATTTTTTTTTTTTTTGCCCCGAGAATAGTGTTCAGTTTGGCATGAAAGTAAAGCAGTAGTTTTGGGAAATATTTTCACCCCTTATCATTAAGTGAAGAAGTGAAGTTGTTCCTTTTTTGTTTTTATTTAGAGGTTTCCATTTTTTCTATTGAGATGTTAATTTGCTTGTTTGTTCATTCTAGACTATCAATCAGGAATTTTGCATTCTGGGATATCCAGGTAGAGCAGCAGACAGATACAGCACTCCTTAGCTCAAGTTGAGTATTAAAATCACCCAGGACACTCTTTTAAATATGTCACTAATCGGGAACCACATCCATACATTCTGAGTTAATTTAACTGGTGTTGGGACCGAGGCAGTCGGTATATTTAAGTATATTCCAGGTTACAAATCAATGTCATCCAAGAAAGTGCTGTCATAATTTTAAATGTCATTTACTAGGGTTGCTAGAAACATTAAAGAAAATGTGAATTCAATGTTTGTTGTTTTAATTATACCCATCACAGTCTTAGTGAAGTTATTCTACCTGGGGGTAGCCTGTATTTATACAATAAAAGGAATGTTCAGAGATGCAATTAAAAAGTTACACACTAGAAAAAAGAATTTATAGTAAAAATCAATCTTGCCTGCCACCCCTACCCTTTTAACACTAAAACCCCAACCCCCACAGCCCAATTACCATGTATCTTTTAATGACTCCAACTTTGAGATGAACTTATTATACATTCTACTGTCCCAGAGAACAGAAAGCTTCTCACAAAGTGACAGTATGGATAAATTTAAAGGAAAATCAATAGTTATTTGTTTCTGCAATTTTCAGAAAGAATAACAGCATAAATACTGAGAAAAAATTAGTTATCACACTTAGTAAATTCCTTCAAAACTATCGATTATCTCAATATAGGAAGTCAGTTTATTAATAATTTCCTAGAACAAAGAGCTACATTATCCAGTTGCATTAATCAGAATGATTGGTTATTCAGAAATCACGCTTTTGTAAACATTTTTAAACATTATGTGTAGATTAGTAACACCTACTTCTTAAATTTATAAGACAAAATTATTACATATATTTTGATATGACATTGAACTTTGATGGTTGGGTCAATTTATTCTTTACCTAGAATGCTGACCCACTTGAAAAACAGATCTTGGTTCTACCAATAGTTTGGAGGAACATCCTCAACACTAACCAGATACAAATTTTTCCAGGTAGGCATTTTGGTCAGAAAAGCATCTACCATCTCTGATTAGCTTTCTAAGGATAAGATTTACATTTAATCAATAGCAGTCCCACCACCAAAAGAATATAATCTCAAAATGCCTATTAACCAATTCTTTGTTTTTTTCTTTTTGAGGTAGAGTCTCACTTTGTCACTCTACATAGAGTGTCAAGGTGTCATAGCTCACAGCAACCTCAAACTCTTAAGCTCAAGCGATCCTCTTGCGTCAGCCTCCTGAGTAGATGGGACTACAGGTCCCTGCCACAACGACCAGCTATTTTTTAGAGACTGGGTATTACTCTTGCTCAAGCTGGTCTCCAACTCTTGAGCTCAAGCGATCCACCCACCTCAGCCTCCCAGAGTGTTAGGATTACAGGTGTGGGCCACCATGTCCAAGCTTGTGTTAGCTAAGTTATCCAAACTTTAGTAATATCTCTGGAGAACTTTTGAAAGACAAGCAGTCCTCCATTTTTCTGTATAGTTCTGTTTATACTTTTAAAAAGTCGGGCCATCAGAAAGCAAAAAATCACACACTACAAAAAAGTGTGTGATTTTTACCTAAACGAGAAGCGTCACTATTGTGACTAGAAAGTACATTTGTATAGGGGATGAGAGGAGAGGAGAGAAGCATGATTTTAAAAGAAAGATCACTGTAATCCTAGAACTCTGGGCGGCCTAGGCAACAGGATTGCTTCAGATCAGGAATTCCTGATCAGCCTCAGCAACAGTAAAATCCCGTCTCTATAAAATAAAAAAATAGAAAAATAATTACCTGGGTGTGGTCGCACACACCTGTAACCCTAGCTGCTTGGGAGGCTGAGGCAAGAGGGTCACTTGAGCCTAGGAGTTTGAGGCTGCAGTGAGCTGTGATGATACCACTGCACTGTAGCCTGAGAGACAGAGCAAGACTGTCAAAAAAAAAAGATCCTTATGAAACTAATTCTTTCATTTATTGTTTACAAGGAGACTATTCAACACCACATTTTCCTTTTATAAAGATATGCATGTGAAAATTCTTACAAAATCAGCCTTAGCTAATCAGAATAGGCCTTACTTATGAACAAGCCTTTAGCTTATTAATTTTTGTGAAAATGTTTACACCTCACTTTGTATATTAAAAAGTCCCGCATCTAAACAACTTTAATTTACATGTTACTAACAAATTCTAGTTTATGTTTACCTTATGTGACATACTTTACTTTTACATTTATTTGTCATATATCACATCAAATCTTTGGGATATAAAAAACAAATGAACTTTTTCTCTCTGATCTCAGAGACATTATAATTAGCCATCACAATTACAAATGTCTCTAAAGATACAATATAGCTCCTAAAAGTACATTATACTATGGCTGGAACTGAAGATTCATATACTTATTTCAAAACAATGCAAAGTTAATAATTTAATATGAATTTTCACACATTTTTCCATACTTGAGCTAAATTAGTAAAGGGCATTTAAAAGTAAGGATTTTGGATGTAGAATGTTAAGTGTCATATAATTGCCCAGCATGTTTTAACAGATTAAAATATTTCCCTGTCTTTCTACTGTCAAATAAATATGGAATTCCTTGCGTAGGGGCTTATCATCAAACCAAATGCTTTATACTCAGTGTGAAAATTCAATCACAATTGTCAAAGATCAAGCTGCTACTTCTGATAACAAACATGATGAGATATCATCTTGCTCAATATATGCTTTCAACTTGACATGTAGTCTAATAAAAAATATGAAGATGTAGTATTTATTTTGTTTCTTGCACAACAGAAGGCTCCTATGAGGGGTGATCAAAATACCCAGTCTCATTGCATAAAAATGCAGTAAACTCCTTATCTGGAGACAGATTAACTGGTTTGAAGACTAACTGCAGTAAGATAATAACAGCATGTTTTGCATTCATAAAAGATTTTTAAGTTAGTATACATCAGTAGTTATAACCTCAATGAGACAATATAAATTTATTTCCAACTACGAAATAAACATGAAACACTACATTGTGTCTTATTGCAACAAGTTTCATCAATTCACTATTTATTGAGTATTTACTATGTAGCCAGCACTATATTAGTCTACTCCATTTTATTAATCGGATCTAGCCTCCTGACAAAGCTCTTCTTAGAGGGAGGCGTGCCGCCTACTTTTCGTGAGTCAACTATACATCTGAGATGCAAAACTTAAAAAGGAACAGATACTTCTGTACCAGGAAACAAACCCAGTAGATCTGCAGGTATGGACTTAACTTCTCCTCTACCTTGCTCGTCATCCTATTTTGTTCCTTTGTTTCACTTCTCAGAGAAAACCTGAACTTGGCAGTCTTTCTTGCCTCCTCCTTTAGTCACCAAGTTCCTAACCACCATGCCCTAAAAATTCCCTAGATGTTTTCAAATTTGTACACTTTCCTCCATCCCCTCTAACATTCTACCTCAAACCCCTTTATCATTTTCTTAGCTTAGAACCCCACTATCTCAAACTATCACTGTGACAGTTTGCTAATCAAATATTTGCTAATAATTGATGAAATCAGTTTCCATCGAATGCCCTTCTGAAGCAGATGAGAGGAAGGAAATAATTTTTTTTTAAATTCACACTGATTTCGCTCTCTTTTGAGTAGCCACTTCAAACATGTCAGTAGCAAAGTCTCCCTCATTTGGCTAAGCTAGACACCTGAGAGATATCTTTGATCTCTTCTCTACTTCCCCTCCGACACTATGATCCTTATTCACTGTCTTAGTTCAATTTCCTCTGTCACTTTCTTAGGTCACACAGCACATGACAGTCAATCACCAAACAGCTCCCCACTATCCCCCTGTAACCCAGCCTTATTCAGTGGAATTTGGCAATGATGGAAATGTGCCACACCTAAGGCGCCAATAGGTATGGACACACAGCACTTGGAATGCGGCAGGTGTGCTCCATTTTAACTCTTTTAAATTTAAATATCTATATATGTTTACTGACAAGAGTATTTGACAGTGCAGCTTAACCTTCTTCCACACTGCTGATGGAAGTATCTTCCTGCAAACCATCTGATCACATTACTTGCCTTACAGAACTAACATGTCTCCATAAAATCTCCCCCATTAGTCATGACAGTCAAAGCTCTTCATGATCTAGAGTAATTTAGTCCCATTAGCTCCCCCTTCTTTCCTGTCTAGTTTCAAAGGGAATGGGCCCACTTAAGTATACTCACACATGTCACGCTACAATCCTTATGCAAACTGCTAACTTTTGCTCAGAATGCCTCTTCTCACAGAACACCCACTCATCCTTCAAGATCCAGCTCAAATTCTTGTTCTCTGAACACTTAACTGCCTCTTTGTAGCTGAGCTAGTCTCTCTGTCTTAACTCTGCTGCCAAACTTTGTGTATATGGTTTCATTAAAGCACTTAATCATAATTAATGGTTTACAGGTAGAAAATATGCCTCCCATCTATGACAGGTAAATATCAATCACATGCATTAAGGAGGACAATCTAACAAGGCACCTGGCATAAGACTTCACCCTGAGTAACCATGCAATAGATGTGCAAAATCTTCAAGATACGTTATAGGAATGTGATCACCCATGCTAAGGGTCTTAACCAAATATAGCAGCCTGAGAAAACAAGAGAAGTAGACAGAAGAGACGAGACAGCAGAAAAGCTCACATGGCATTAACACCAAAAAGAACTTAGGTCAGGAATATTGTGTTCAAAAATTCATGGCAGCCCCAAGAGAATAACTATTCAGTAAACTCACTGGTAAAGCTAAACCAGTTTCTCACCTTTGCTCTCTTACTGGCAACAGTAATAATCAAATTCCTTAATCAGAAAGTGTGGTTGTTACAAGGTCAAAAACACGAGGTAGCTTTTCTTGTGATGTGCAACTAAGAGGAAGTTGTTGTAAGCAGATCAATATCACCATTACCATGGCCCACTCCCCAAGAAAGAGCTTTGTTACATAAAACATAGAATATATTTGCTGTAAGGAAAATCAACCTGTGGAAGACCAAGGAGGCGAAATCTCTAAATTTATCTCTTTTTCATATCCTCTAAAATTATCTTTAGATAGAAACATTTCAAAAATCAATGGCATCGAAGTACATTTATTCCTAATATAATAATTTCTCTTTATGTCTAATATTCTCAGTTTCTATCCTTTTAGTCAGCTTACAAAAACAATGCAGAGAAATCTTTAAATAGTTAAAGGTGAAAATTTAATGGCAAGCGTGGGCAATACTCAATATATACCCCACTATATGCAGATATCTGAAATATTAAGTTTAAATAATATTTTGATGTTCCATTTCACTGGTTTAAGAAAGCACAGGTTTATGATATAATTTTGTTATTAAACAAAATCCTTCAGTTGGATTTGCAGACAGAGGAAATTAATATTTGGATTTAGTTCAGAGGTTGAGTAAATTAGCTCAGTTCACTGTGGGTTTGAGTTCATGGTTCAGTTCAAGTTCTAGATAATGAGTACATCAAAATAAAAATATTTAAATAATGTAACTACGGCTGACATTTAAGAGTAAGTGTTCAGGCAAATAAATATGTGTTTTTAAAAACAAACTCACTTTACAGAGAGAGCTAAGGTTAAATCCGAAGGTTTGAGCATTCCGGGAGCCAGCATTCATGTAGTTTCCCATTAGCAGCACAAGTTCCAGCACCTTGCTAAAGCTTTTGCTCTTCTTTATCTCCTCGCAGGCAGTACTGACAGCCATGATGTCAGGTTGGATGTTGTTCACCTGCTCTTCAAACTGAAGCTTAAAGAGAATAGCACTGAGCCGTGGCCGTAGTCTCTTCACATTGCTCATCTGATTGAAAAGAAAACAGCAGATTTCCTCTAAAATGCATGGTATACTTTAGCATCATACGACTGCAAGTAATCTAGGATGATTTATTGGTATGACAGTACCAAAGAAGCAATATGTCTCCTAAAACTGATAGCGGGAAGAGAGAGAAAAGCCCTGCTTGCTTTTGTGAGGAATCCAGAGTCATCCCTCAAAACCAAAATTAACAATTTAGATGCTCAATGAAAAGAAAGCTTTAATTAAATGATAAAATTTAATTAACTAATAAAGTAAACAGTTTTTAAAAACAAACTTGAGAAAGTTAAAAGGATATACAAGTAACAAATTACAAAGCCTTCATATCATTATTTTGAATAATTTTTGTTCCAAACTGCAATATACTGTGTCATGTTTCAAACATATTCAGAAAGGTCTAAAGAGAGTTTCTTTTCCTCAAACACCAATTGCTGGCCTCAGAAGCCCTGCTGACTAACAGTATGTGTTAGATAGAGGGAAAGTAAATAGGTCCCAATTTGTACTAAATTGACTTTCTTCAGAAACACAGGAAAGTAGAATGACTCCTGACACAGACTAAATTAGCAGCATCAGAGTCAGGCAACACGGGAGCAGCACAAAGCCACAAATCTACCCTGTGCCAGGTTAGCCCCGTTTGGGACTCTGGCTCCTCTGCTGGGAATGTGGAGGGTTAGCTGTGTCAAAAAGAACAAAGTGCTACGTTCTTGCCTTTGTGCTGAATCCCTGTGTTATACCAACCCGTGAGGGGAATCACTACTTCCCTGTAGATACAACTGCGTTTCAGCCAGATATTAATTCCTTGACTAGGAATGTGAGACTTAAAACATACTGAAGGGGCAGAAATAATAAATTATTGAAGTTGAATGACTACTGTAAATATCCAAAGCAATTTGAGGCAAGGACAGAAGAAAAAACAGTGACAGAATTCAAAAGGGTTAAAAGGACTAGCCTTCTCAGCTACTGACCCTAAGGGAAAGGCTAAAAAACAATACTGCATAATGTTTGTAGGATGAAAATATAATGAAAATCATGATTGTTGAGGAGATAGAAACCTATCTGCTCATAATATAATAATGATTGTTATTTAAAATATACTATACTAATACAACTAAGCAATGAAGAATTAGCTCTTGGTACATTCCAAGGAGAGAATACTTTCAGATGGACAAAATCCTTACAATGACTGAAAAGTTCCAGCATTCATCTAATTTAAACCTAACATTCTCACTAGCCACTTGACATATTAAATGTTTATGTGCATTTAATCAAGACTCGAAGAGCTCAACTAATGTAATTGATAAGAAGAAAGCCACCCTACAAAGCACTTAAAGGAATGCCTTCAAATTTCCCTGTCCTGGGAAAATAATTTTTTTCTCCTACAATAAAGTAAAAAGGCGGTAAGCTCAACAAGACATTTTGAAAAAGAAAGCAAAAGGCCAGGAGCCAGGGCTTGTGCCTGTAACGCCAGTGCTTTGGGAGGTTGAGAGAGGAAGATCACTTGAGGCCAGGAATTCAAGACCAGCCTGAGCAACACAGTGAGTAAGACCCCATCTCAACAAAAAATTAAAAAGAAAAAATTAAAAACTGGGCATGGTGGTTTGTGTCTGTAGTCCTAACTGCTCAGGAGGCTGAGGTGGGAGCATTTCTTCGGCATGGGCAGCGGTGAGCTATGATCATGCCACTGTAGACCAGCCAGGATAAAAAAAAAGGGGGGAGGGAAGGAGGGAGAAGAAAGGGGGGGAAGGGAAACTAACTCTGTAAAACTGACCTACTACCTTCCTTCCTTTCGTCTTTCCTGCCTCCCTCTTTTCCTCCCCTGTAATATGGAAGACATCCATATTACATTGGTAACTTGAATGATGTTCTATTACACTTAGTATAGCCTTTAGAATAGTGGTATGTACGGTAGCACATATGTCTTCACAGAACTCCCATGTAGTGTATATAGATTGGCCATTCAAAAGGCGTACAATGGGCTCACAACTCTTCTGTTTTCAGAAGGTGTCCTTATTCATGATTAGGAAGTCAGCTATCTGGCACTTTATAACAAACATGAGAAGCAATTCTCCAGAAGTCCACGGAAAACATTAGTATTACAAAATATATTCATTTTAACTTATATTAATGTACTACTTTCATGCACAAAAAGAGGAGGAAAAAAAGATTGCTTAAATACCTACATTTTACCACCACAAAATATGTTAAAGCTTTCCTGCTGACAAGCTAACCATATGTAGCCAGGATAAAGTAATTAATTTTCCTAGAAAATATAACCTAGATTTGTATGAATAATGAGTCTATCTGGCACAAGGGACAGGTACCTTAAAAAGATAAGAGTAAGTCTATGATGTAATGCAGAACAAAGTGCTATAAGTTCATGAAAAACCCTGACAAAGCAAAGTTAGGAGAGGTAACCTAAAAACAGAGCTCCAAATGTAGATTTTTTTTTTTATTAGATGCCCTTTACATGTTGTTCTTTCTTCCGAATTTAAATAAATTAATATTCTGACAAATGTATATATTCTGATAAAGTTATCAAGCTTTAGAGGTCACTGGATAGAGTTTCTGTCCTTAGTTCACTAGTTAACTGTACAATGATCCCCAAGGCCAAATGGTTACCCTTTTAATCAAGAAAAAAAAATCTCATAAGGCTAATGTTCCCACATCTAGGCCTTGGAAGCTACTATAATAGGAGGAATTTTTTTTTATTATTTAAATCAAAGTTTGTTTCTTCGATGAAATTAAATAAAGGGGAAAAAGTAGAAACACACATATATAATATGTATTTATATAATTATATATATATAATGTATATTTATAAATTAAGTCTCAACAATGTTTCTTCATCCTCACCACCTCCCATATTTCTGGATTTATATTCTGGTCTCCTGGTAAGGACACTAGAGTTCTGACTTGACTAAAAAAAGACTAAGCTGACTGCAGAAATGGAGAGGGGTGGTGCTCAAGTAACATTCTAAGTGGCAACAAAAAAGTCATTAATAAAAAGAAGATGAAGAAGAAAGGAAGAGTTACAATAAAAAAAGAATTACAAAAAACCTACCATAAGGTAGTTAATAGAACGTCAGAAGAAATTTGGACTTCATTTTTTACAGAGATCCCTTTACATTTACTATTATAGAGTATTAGCAATGCAAACTCACAAAACCAAAACCTATAACAATAATAAGCTACAAAATGAAGATCTAAAAGAGTAAAAATGTACAGATTTCACTCATTTATTTTTTGAAGGCAGGGAGTATTACTGCAACTTTCCCTGCCCCACCACCCACAGATGTCACCTGCCAGAAGGAAAAGACCTCAAAGGCAATGACTGGTGAAAATCAAATAATATCCAATATTCAGAACACCAAGGGTAATTCTACTGTAAAATGAAAAGACCATTAGAAAAAAAAAATCAATGAACCAACAATATTGATTGGGCCTCCTCCGTGCTGTAAGGGGCACAAAAGTTATAGTTGATGCCCTGATAGCACTTATCATCTAATTCTTCTAATCTGTCTTAACAGGTAAAATGGAGACAAGATCCTTGGAAGATGCAATCACCCATAATCTCATTATGGTTATTTTTTCACATATAGCTTTTTAAAGAGAGGGGGGTCTTGCTCTGTTGCCCGGGTGGAGTACAGTGGAATAATCATTGCTCACTGTAAGCACAAACTCTGGGGCTTAAGGGATCCTTCCATCTTGGCCTACCAAAGTGCTGGAATTACAGACATGAGCTATTGCACCTAGTCATAATTTTAATTTTATCCATTAATTTATTAGAAAAACCAGTATTAATGACTTTTCTCATGACAACTATGTTTAACATCGTATCTATTAATACTGTACTCAGTTTCTTTTATAAACAAGAGGTTGTCAGAAGTGAACTTATTCAAACTTTGGTGAGTTTTTTCCTCTACCCTACTATGCAGACCTGTGTAGAATCACATCAAAAGTACATGTTCCATTGCACTCTTATTCTTCCTTAAAGTCATTATAAAACTAAACATTCATTTAACTTACTTTCTAAGAGTACAATAACCTACTAACTGGGAAGTTACTGACTTTAATCTTAATTGACTTAATATTCTAAAGCTTTAGTTCATATACTTTGTAAATACTCAATTATAAGGAATAAAGGAACAGCAGCTCAGGTAAGTTAAATGATTCCTTCAAGTCACATGGCATGTAGGACGGGGGCCTAAAGCTAACTTGCTTCTAATCAACTGTCCTTACCGTTCTAAGAATCACAATGTTAGAATTAATAACCCCAATTTTAAAACCACCTGGAATCAAACTTCCTCTACTCTGTTTTCTAATAAGTAAGAATGAATTTTAATTTCCCCACAGCAGTTATTAGGTAACACACCACAGAGAATGGCCCTGCCACGAGCTCCACCTGCTGCCTACACTATCTCAATATTTCTGACTTCTCTCCTTACTGTAAGCAACCACCTCCTGTTGGGCAGAAGTGTTAATACTCTTCCAGGTTTACTTTTGTTGTCCCTCCACATTATACTCTCCACTCACACTTCCCTAACAGCTAATTCTTCAGTTCTCTGAGAGGTGTGATAAAGCAAGGAGGTGAAACTACAAATGCATCTTTGTGAAAGAGCAAGAACTTTGAGAAAAGAGTATCATCTAATACTTAGATCACAAAATTAAGATACTGAAAAAAAGTTTTGAATTTGATTTTTCTAATGATATGAAAAATATCTATCTTTCACTGTTATCAGGTCAATATGTTCAGGATGTCCAGAACTCTCAGGAAAAAAAAGTTCATTTCACTTAAGAAAAGATTCATAAGAGTAACTATTAAGGTGTATTATGCCTGAGTAGTATTATTAATATCAAAAAAGGTTTATTAAATGAATATGCTATCATGATATTAAAGCTGCTATACTAAAATTATTTAAGAAAACTATACAACAGAGAAGTATATATGGTACAATTTTTACATGTTTTATAGAAGGTAAAGCCAAGATTTGTATAAGAAATACCTAAAATAAAATGTATATTTCCTCTGTCTAGTCAAAAAATAGTTACAGGCATTAGATATTCTTTTGCCTTTGTTTACAAATTCTTATCAATTCTGGACCACTGTTGGATTTCAAAGAGAGTCCAAGTGAGCAAATGCTCAGAATCTGTAAGTGGTAAAGCCATGAATGGGAAAATGGGAGAGTGGCAAGACTTCCTATTTAATTTGACTGTCTTGGCAAACAATCTTAACACATAAGTTTCATATCTGTTAAATTAAAAACTGGCATAAAACTCAGAACCATATAGTGTTTTAAATTCATTCATGTCTGTTTCTAGACAATCCCCCTCCTACCACAGAAAACCCATATTTTAATTTCTATCACTACAGCAGCTTTTCCTATTCTTAAAATTTATAATAAAACCACATGATAAACATAAATACGTGTCTACCTCTTTCAAAATAATAACATTGAGATTATACACATGTAGTGTGTGATTCAGTATTGTGATTCATTTTGTTAATGAACAGTATTTCATTATAAGAACATACCACAATATGTTTATCCTATTTCTTGATGATAGACTTTTTTTTCCCCCCAGTTTGGAGCTAAGTAATGGGTTGGGTTCAATAAGGCCCACAAAAACGTATGCCTAAATCCTAACTTCTGGTACCTGTGAATGTGATCATCCTACCTATTTGGAACAGAGGTTTTGCAGATGTAGTTAATCTCAAGATGAGATCATTCTGGATTGAGGGCAGACCCTAAATCCCAAGGCAGCAGGGGAGAGGGGGAGAGGAATAAGGAAGAGGGGAAGAGAGGGAGGTAGGGAGGGGGGAGAAGGGTAAGGTGGGGTGGGGTGGGAGAGAGAGACAGAGTGATTAACCAAGAAACACCAAGGCTTGTCAGCAGCTATGAGAATCTAGAAGAGAGCCAGAATCTTCCTCAGAGCCTCTACATAGAAGAAACTAACCCTGCTAATGCCTTGATTTATGACTTCGGGCCCCAGAATGTGAGAGAATAAATCTCTGTTGTTAGCCACAAAGGTTGTGGACATTTGTTAGGGCAGCACTAAGACCAAATATAGACAATTATAAAAAATCTCATATGAGTATTTTCATTTCTATTAAATATCTAAAAGATATAGTATAACTTTAGAAATTGTCAGTCTGTTTTTGTAAAGTGATTTATACCATTTTACATTCCCTTTACCAATGTATGTATTATTCTGAAAGCTTCACATTTTATCTTTTTGTGCTTAGGTATATCCTCCATTCTTTTAATTATTGGGAGTGGTATAAAGTGGGAGTTGAGATTCATGTTAGACCACAAGACATTCAAGTTTTAAAACATCCTTAGATACAAAGAAATCCTTACCTCATTGAATAACCTTGAAGCCTTTATTGAAAGTTAAATGATAGTATCTTTATGAGATTATTTCTCACTTTCCAGGAAAAGTTTATTTGTATATCCTTAAGCTAAAACCAGTCTTAATATTAAATCAAATTTTAAGTCCTATAAGTTCTTTTTTTTTCTGTTCTTCGTCCTTTGCATGCTGTTATGAATTTAGTAACTACTTTTCAATTTCTATAACAAAACTTGTCAGTATTTTGATTGGGAATGTGTGAAATTTATAGATTATTTGAGACAGAAATGAAATCTTAGCAATATTAAATCTTCCAATCTATAAGAAAGGTATATAACACCATATCTTTGCAACTTCTTTAACTTCTCTCAGCAATATCTTACAGTTTCAGGGTAGAAAAGTATATGTTTAGTGAAATGTATTCCTATGTACTCTTCATATTTTAATGCTGCTGTAAATGGAACTATTTTAAGAACATTTTCCGGTGTTTTGCCTCTTACCGAAAAAAAATTAAACAACTGGTTCTGGTACATTGACTATTCAGTGACCCCAGTAAATTCACCAGTTACCTCTAAGATAGATGCCATAGGAATTCCTATAAACAGTGACATTAGCTAAAAAAAAAAAAAAAGTGTATTTCCTCAATTTCAACCTATTAACCTTTCTTTTTTTTTCTGATTATACAGGTTAGAACATACATTATAATGCTAAAAAGAACTAATGCAAATAGATATCCTTGACTGGATTTCAATCATTAAAGGTAAAGCATTTACTCTGTCATCATTAAGTATGAGTATAGCTCCAAGTTTTCCACAGATGTCCTAAATCAGATTCAGGAAGTTTTCTTGTATATCTAGTTTGCTAAAGACTGTATAAAGAAAAAGTTTGAATTCTGTCAAAAGCTTTTTATTTTGCGTTCATTTAAATAACTATAAGCTTTCTCTCCTTTTTATCACTGGCAATATTAGTATAGAAATATTTTTGTGAAAAGATTTGCATCTATGTTTATGTATGATTTTCTAATTTTTCAGTGGTAGATTCTATTCTTTAATTCCTAATATTAGCAATTTGCAAATTTTGTTTTCTTTTTCAGTTCATTTTCTTTTCATTCAAAATAACTTCTTTTTTGGTCTACTCGTAGTTTAAAACTATGTTATGTAATATTTAAGCAGTGAGACATGTTCTATTATTGTCCTGTTAATTCTGTTGTAGACAGAAAGCATGCTCTGTTAGATAACAGTCTTTTGAAAATGACTCAGACTTATTTTATATTGCTAATTGCCCACCTTGGTAAATGTTCCATATGTATTTGAAAAAAATAGTCCGCAACTGTAAAAGTTAGTGTTCTCTAAGTATCAGAACAAGTTGGTTGATGGAATTGTCTTGATTTTCTAAATATTTAGTGATGTTTTTCTGCCTACTTTTTAAAGAATTTATTTAAAGAGGGGTATTAAAGTCTCATTATGATTGAAAAGTTATCTATTTTTCCATTTAATTCTGCCAGGTTTTGCTTCATATATTTTGATGTTCTATTATTAGTCATACATATTTAAGATGATTATCTCTTCCTAGTGAATTATCCTTTTTGTCATTGTGTAATGATACTCTATTTCTTGTAATATGCTTTGCCTTGAAATATACCTCCTCTGAAATACATATACTCATGACAAATTTGTGCTTTTTTACTATTTGTTTTCCATATGCCTTTTCTGCTTTTTTCCTTCTGCTATGGTGTGAATTTTCTGCCCATTCACAAACACATATGTTGCAGTGTATGTGTTTGCTTCTACTCACCAATGTAAAGGAATTAGGAGGTAAGATCTTAGGGTAGTGATTACATCATGGAGGGGATGAGCACCCTCATAAAAAGGCCCCATGGAGATTCCTTGCCCATCTACTATGTGAGGACATAGCTAGAAGGCACCATCTATGGATCATAAAGTGGGGTCCCCCCAGACATGGAATCTGCCAGCACCCTCCTTGAAATTCCTAGCTCCTAGAACTGAGGGAAATACATTTCTACTACATTGAAGTCATCCAAGTCACAGTATTTTGTTATAACAGCCCAAGATATCCACTTTTATTCCTTTTGTCCTTTGTGTTAATCAAGTAATTTTTAGTATTTTATTTTCTCTACTGTCTCCTTAACTATATCTTCTTTTATTAGATTTGCACTACTTAGTCTAGAATGAACAATATATGTCTTTGAAGAGACATACCTTTGAAGATCGCTCATCTTTTTTTTTTTTTGGAGACAGTCTCATTATGTTGCCCTCACAGCAACCTCAAACTCTAGGGCTTAAGCAATTTTCTTGCCTCAGCCTCCCTAGCAGCTGAGACTACAGGAGCCTACCACAACGCCAGCTATGTTTTTGTTGTAGTTGTCACTGTTGTTTAGTGGCTTGAGCTTGGTTGGAACCCACCAGCCTGGGTGTATGTGGCTGGCGCTCTACTCACTGAGCTACAGGCACAGCCCAGATTGCTCATTCTTATTTTATCAGGTGAATCAATCGCTGGATGATCACTTTAAGCTATACAGGCTTCAGTTTATACGTTGTTAGTGTAGCTCTGTGGAAAGTAAGAAGTGTTTCCCTAAAACCTCTAACTTGTGGAACTCATTGTCTAAATTGTCTTCCCTAAGGAGTTTGTCAAGATTTGATATAGGCTTTAGCAGGGTGAATCTAACGGTTCTTCTCTAGAGTGTGGTCCTCCTTGCTAAAGCACGATCTTTTCCTTACTTAAGTGAATGCCAAGTATGTTAATGAAGTATGAAGAAGATTCCTCCATGTAAAGCTACACCTCTAGGACCTCTGTTTCATTCTCACCCTGTAGCAGCTGCTATCTGGCAAGTCTCGAGACAGCCCAGCCCCCAGGAACAGACTCCAGGGAGATACTCGCCTGGACTACTGAAGTCACAGTCTGCACAACTCCGTCCTTATTATGCCCTGTCCCGCTGGTACCAGCGGTTTTACTGCTATAAATTCTGGTCTCGGGCTCTTCAGCTCAGAGAGACCTATGTCTTCCGCTAACATATGCCTCTCTTTGTGCTATAAATGAAAAACTGTCACCAGGCCAAAGGCAGGGTATTCATGAGATTCAAAAATTTCTGTCCAATCAAGGATGATAACCTTCTGCTTCTGGTTGTCCATTGCCCAAAAAAGGTTCACTTGCATATTTTGTCTAGTATTACCACTTTTAACAGTTTACATATGTTTTGTTAAATTTATTCCTAAGTATTTTAAGCTTTTCTTATGTTACTGTAAGTGAAATTTTTAAAACTTTTATAACATAATTTTAGTTTTTAATATACAAATAGCCCACTCTTTACCCAGATTAACCAAACTGTTTACTTTTTGCCCCATTTGCTCTATCATATATCTTTATAGTCTCTTCCTCTTTATACACGTATACGTATGAGGTAGTGTGCAAAAGCTTTTCTAATATTAAGTTACTATTTTTTCCTACATAATTAAAAAGTAACTTATGAAGAGATGCTTTGGCATTATGTAAGTAATGTGTACATAACCTCTTTTCATCAAATTTTCACATTTTTACCAATGAGGACAGCACACTGAGTAGGAAAATGCACATTACAGAATCAACTCAACTTGACGAACACTGAACTTTATGGATGCTTCCAGAAACAATGGTACCTTCGCGAGCAAGACATAAAATTCCAAATGAACCAGCAGAGATCTACAATAATTACAAGTGAAGCTACGACTACAACAAAATTGCCTAACTCTGCAGTAATTTAGTTCTGTTAGTCCAGCCTTACCTTTCCCTATGTTTCTAAAGTCGTCTTACAAGATTAAATGTAGCCCAACATAATGAGATTTATAGAGTATAGAAAAAGGCTTCCTGGGCACTAGATTACAGATCTAAAAAGCAACCTTAAAACAACGTTGTTTGCAAAGTGATGAATCATAAGAGACCTCTTTGCTTATAACTACAAAATGCTTTAGGCTTTATTTCAAATGAATGATGTGCTGCTAGTAATTAGTATGTGAGTATAATGATGTTTTGTGTTGTTTTTCCAAATGAAAGAAATTAAGCAAACTGTGCCATAAAATTTCAGTACAGCATAGATGGTCTGACTAGAAAGCACTATGTTTCCATACTAAAAAAGACAGAAAAACCATCATTAAAAAATAAAAACTAATAGTCCACAATTTTATTATGGACTCAAATGTTCCACTTTTCAGCAGGAATTTAGTGAGGTGATGGGGGGTTAGATTTAAAATATCAAAGTAGAAAAAGTAACAAAATTTCCAAAGACTTATTTTTGAATTAGCAAAAATTTTAAGTTCCTGTTAAAACATTCCAAGTAATTCTTATCTATTATTAACTCAAAGTTAATCTTCAAAATTTAAAAATAATTTGCTCTAGTAAAAAGCACATAGAAATCACTGCTAAAAGCAACTTCAAGGACAGCAGACACCTTTAGTAAACAGAAATACAAGAGTAATTGCCACTCTAAGAGGTAAAGTACGGCCTTAGTGTCACAAAAGCACGCATTATAGCTAAGCTGTAATAATTACTCTTTGAGTTAACAAGTTACTTCATTTACTTGTACATAATGCTAATGTCTATTTCTGGATTATGTGAGAATAATACATAATTACTCATTCATTCATGAATCAAATATTTCTTGAACCCTTGTTACATGTCACTGTTTTGAGCCACCAGAATTCCTAATGAATGAAAATTGAAAACAAAAACAAAACCTTGGTCCACATGGATTGTACTATACATAAATAAGCAGACAGAAAGGGAAAAAAAGAATTATCAATAACCAGTAGAACAGACAGATCACTTTAGATAGGATACATGCTATGTATAAAAGAAACAGGGTAACATGGATAGAGAGTGAGCAATTCTATGAGGAAGCGGGATTTGGACCAAAGAAGAGGAAAAATCAGGAGTAAAATAAGCCTGAAGTGGGAAAAAGAAAATAAATATGGGATGAAACAGTATGTAAGATGCGAATGAAGAAATAAAAACTAGATCATTTCAGAAATTATCATGAAATTACTATTAGAAGAGCTAAAAAAATTGATAGAATTCATTACAACTAAAAGAAATGTTAAAAGTAATCTTTCAGGAAGAAGGAAAATGATTCCAGATGGAGGTCTAGATTTATGTGAAGAATACTAGAAATGGTATATAAAATATTTTTAATAAAGTTAAATTTATGTACACATATATACACATACACACACACATATATATATATGTATACACACACACACACACACATACACCCCAAATGCTAAACCAACCACAAATCCTAAAATAACCGGAAATATAGCAGAGCAAAGAATAAGAGTTAATAAGTCAACAGAAAGATATATAGTTAAAGGAGTCATTAAAATAAGCAATCTGAGGGAGAGTAGAAAAAGAATACTAAAGAATAGAGGAGATAAATAGAAAACAAATAGTAAGATCATAGATTCAAATGGTGTCATATAAGCAAGTACATTAAATGAAAATGGTCTAAATGCCACAAATTAAAAGGCAGAAATGATCAGACTGGATAAAAAAGCAATTTGTGGGGTGGTGCCTGTGGCTCAAAGGAGTAGGGCGCCGGTCCCATATGCCAGAGATGGCGGGTTCAAACCCAGCCCTGACCAAAAACAACAAAAAATAAAAAAAATTAAATAAAAGCAATTTGTGGCCCACAAGAATAGCAGGTTAAAAGGAAAAGGACAGGGCGGCGCCTCTGGCTCAAAGGAGTAGGGCGTTGGCCCCATATGCTGGAGGTGGCGGGTTCAAACCCAGCCCTGGCCAAAAACTGCAAAAAAAAAAAAAAAATTATTGGGCGGCGCCTGTGGCTCAGCGAGTAGGGCGCCGACCCCATATACCGAGGGCTGCGGGTTCAAGCCCGGCCCCTGCCGAACTGCATCAAAAATTAGCCAGGCGCTGTGGTGGGCGCCTGTAGTCTGCTACTAGGGAGGCTGAGGCAAGAGAATCGCTTGAGCCCAAGAGCTGGAGGTTGCTGTGAGCTGTGACTCCACAGCACTCCACCGAGTGCGATAGAGTTAGACTGTCACTCAAAAAAAAAAAAAAAAAAAAAAAAAAAGGAAAAGGACAAGAAGAAATACATGATACTATCATTAATCAATATTAAGCTTGAGTGACTATACTAATACAACACAAAGTAAGTTTCAGAAACCCTGAGAGTTATTTTAAGCAGGTAAGTAATATAACCTCCTTTAGTTTTATAACAGGAGTTCACTAGGTACTATGTGGAAACAGTACATTCAAAACATGAAGCACAGACCCTGAAACAGTCAAGATCAAAAAACGGCAAATACAAAAATATCTATGTTTATATATTAACTGGTGGAGCAGCATTATCCTTGAGATTATAATATCTTTACTCAATAATTCTGTTCTAAGATTAATAACACTTCATTCTACTTTAAAATTTAGCTTTCCAGGGCAATTTCATTAACATTTATGAAAAAAAAAAAAAAACCACACTGTAAGCATGGCAATCCCTGCCTGACTTTCAGAATTTCATTTAACAAAAGAGGGATTTTGAGAAATCATTAAAATACCATAAACATGATACTTACATTCAAGAGACTCTTTGGCTAAATCCTCCAAATTTGCAAGTGGTTAATTAATTACATGTTCAAGATTGATCAGCAGACCAGGTTAAGGTCAGTTAGTCACAGAGTAAAAGGAAAACCAGAGCTGAAGGTAAAATCCAAACAAAAAATATCACATGGTCAGCTTCTTGAATGTAATTCCAGCCAACTGGCCCTTGTATAGCTATGTTGGAAAGCTAGTATCACTAGTAGACATCCACATTTTGGGTGGTATTTTGGCGAGACAGGGTAAGGGGTAGTGGTGGTACAGACAGTGACATAGGAAAAGTCTATGTTGTAGATCATTTTATTCAAAAATATTGAACATTTTCCTATAATATTTGTTAACCAACTCATTGCTCAAATAACTGCTCAAAACTCTTAAATGACTAACTCCTTATCTTTAATTTTACCTATGCAATAAAAAATGTTTTTCTTTCTCTGATGTCAGAAATATTAATGACAAAGTGTTCCTATATTTATGCAAACTAAAACCTATCTAGAACCTATCTTGTTGCATTTCTTTGTATTGATTGTTTGCTGTTTTTATTCTCTATTTCTATATTAGGACAAATAAAAATTCATTCAGAAACTTTAAAAAATAATTCAGTGGCTCTCAGAAATTCATTCTAATGATTGAGGCACATTACATTTGGCCAGTGGTTCTAGAGGAGCTATTTGGTATTTGTTTGGGTTATGCTTCGGTTTAAGCCACAGACTTGGTAGGTGCTTTTAGAGAGCATTCAGATGAAATCATCATGATGCATTTTCAAAGCAATTCCTCTGCCTTTCAGTAATAAAATATGCCCACTGTTTTTGTCTGAAGATGCCAGAGGGGCCAGGTCTGTGGTCTATAATTTACACAGAATTGGAGAACTATGTAGAAACTAAGATGTGAGGAGAAAAAGGAAAGTCTGCTGAAGCTAAGACAAAAGGTAAGATTTGGGCATTGGACATAATTAAAGGATGGGGTTGTAGCTAAGACTCATGGTCAAGAAACAATAAGCAGAAACCTATAATTTAGGGAGTACAAAATTCAGAAAAAAGTATCCTTTACTTGGTAAGGTGAATAATTATTAAAGCCAACAGTCAAAGTTATGGATAATTCCAAAGGAATTTAGAAGAATCCAGTAGGAAGGAACTGAAGAAACAGAAACACAAAGAAGGTTTCCAAAAACTACACAAAGGATGAAATAAGAAGAGACTGACAGACAGACAATTGAGCAATAAAGGAAAACACTGACGTGATGGTAAGCAGTTCTCTCTTCGTTGCAATAAAAATACAGAATGCCTTTGAAAATCCTGGTTCAGAACTTAGGAAAAATATAAATGTATTATTAGGGAAACTCATAAGATAAAGCTGCTGGAACCTTAAATTCTTTTAGAACATACTAGCATGCAATTAATTAGAGTGACATGGGCACTTTACTGTTCCTAGGGGTTCCAAGGACCCACTTTCTAAGGAAATACTGACATAATACACATATGCTAGAAAGACTTTACTTGCCCACAGCACAAAACTTCAGTAATGTTACATAGCTTACAAAATTTTACAACAGTAAACAAAAATATTGACAGAATAATCATTGACCTAATTTCAGAATTAAGCCACAACTATGAGAAGCTTTAAATAAATTAAAATTTATGCTACTAAGTCTTCACTATTTAATGCATAAGTCTAAGTCAATGTATTGTGAATAGTACATTGCAAGTACACACAAAACACTTCCTAGCAAATAAAAATTTAGACAAATTCTCAGATATTCCTGGCAGATAGAAATTTGGACAAATATAAAAAAGTAAATGGTAGCAGTGATGCTGGTGATATATAAGTTAATGTTAGCTTTTCACTAAAGACGAAAAAAATCACAATTTGGTACACATTCTTCTAAATTAACATAATATCTAGAGTTGGATACAAAACTGATATCCTTGAAAAATAAAAAAAAAAATTAAAAAAACAGTAATAATGGATAATACTTGACTTTCAGGATAGGAAACTTGACCCAATGTTAGTGGAAAGAAAACACAAATACATTTATTCTTTTTTAAAAAGCTCAGTCTGGGCTCGGCGCCTGTGGCTCAACGGGCTAAGGCGCCAGCCACATACACCTGAGCTCACAGGTTCAAATCCTGCCCGGACCCGCCAAACAACAATGGTGGCTGCAACCAAAAGATGGCCGGGCGTTGTGGTGGGTGCATGTAGTCCCAGTTACTTGGGAGGCGGAGACAGGAGACTTGCTTGAGCCCAGGAATTGGAGGTTGCTGTGAGCTGTGATGCCACAGCACTCTACCCAGGGTGACAGCTTGAGGCTCTGTCTCAAAAAAAAAAAAAAAAATAAAGCTCAGTCTGGTATGGAAGATAAAGATGTTTAATGAAACATACAATTCAATACAAAATGAAAATATAAGGAAACCAAAAAAAGGGGGAAAACAACTCAGACAAGTGCTATAATTAACAAAATACATATGGGACCAAAATACCGCCACCTTCTGTTCCAGGAGCCACACATGAATTAGGTCAAATCAAAGTTTACACAGTTGATTCAGGGAGTCCTGGAGTTTTCAAGTGCTTAGCATCAGAGTGCCAGAACCAGGGGACAGAAAAGGAGAAAGGCCTTCTCAAGTGAGGTCAGTGGTCAGGGTACAAGAGTAACGAGCGAGACAGGATTGTTCACATTTTAGAATTGCATACATTTGTGGGGCTCTTTAAGGGAGGGCAGAGGATTTCACTCCAATTGGGTCCAATGTTTCTGAGGACAGAATACCATTTGTATAAATATTTGGTTTTGGCAAATAAAAGCAGAAATGGCACAGGTCCTGAACAAAAATATAAAACAGGCAAAAGTCTATATTTAAAAATCTTTTCCTTGGCATATGTGATGGCTTATACCTATAATCCAAGCAATTTGGGAGACCAAGGCAGGAGGATCTCTTGAGGCCAGGAGTTCAAGACCAGCCTGAGCAAGAGCAAGAGCAAGAGCAAGAGACTTCATCTCTTCAAAAAATAGAGAGATTGGGTAAGTGTGGTGGTGTGTGCCTGTGGTCCCAGCCATTTGGAAGGTTGTGGCAAAATGATCTCTTGAGCCCAGTAGTTTGAGTTCGCTGTAAGCTATGATCACAGCACTGCTCTCTAGCTGGGGAAACAGAGTAAGATCCTGTCATAAAACAAACAAAACACCTTTCCCTTTTCCACCTCTGCATGCATCTGCCGCTTTGCCAATACATCAAGAAACCTATGTCTAGAAAGAATATAGTATAGTGGAAACAAAATAAATATGCAGATGGGGAGCCAGAAATCCTTAGTATGAACCTTTTTCTGCTATGGCATGTGGGGGTTCTTGGTTAACTCAATTATTCTATAAGAGCCTTTCGGTTCTTGCAACCCTAAGGAACATATCAGATTAATGTATATCAACAGATTTTGTAAACAGTAAATCACTAAACAAAAGGCAAATGTATAACTGCTATGTTATTACTTGCCTGTTGTATGGTGGCTCTTTATGCCATTCACCTGAAACTCTAAATTAATCTCTCTCCTTGTTCCTTATTATCCACACCATCATCTTCTAAGTATAATAAGTCACAAATAGTATATTTTAAAAAATACTAAAACTAAATGTAGAGTAAGATTTAATCACCTCTAGCTATCCTGTATGATTTACAAGCAGAAGGCGGACCTTCTGTTTTGTAATAGCTCAGACAGTTAAATAAATTTGTACTGTACTTTTTTGTTTGTTTGTCTTTTTTATTTTGGCCCATGAGCACATCTTCTGTAAAAAACCATCAGGTTGCTATTATACACAACTGGATGATTTTACTCAGCTGGATATCCCTCGTCAGAGAGCTAGAGGTAAAAAGTACAAGAAGTCTGGAAGGTCTAAAAATTGCTCAGCAAGAGTTATTAATAAAATAATTACATGGGGTGAATAAAATCATTAAAAAGAAATGATAAAGAGGGGGATATAAAAATAAAAGAAGAGAGGATAGAATCTGAGTAAGACTCTTATTCAAGCATTAGAAGAAATAGGAAAATTGCCGGGTAGGATTAGACAGGAAGTACAAGGGAGCCAGGAGAGAGAACAAAAGGAAAGCAGACATAACGACCGGGTGAAGCACTGTCATAAGGTCAAGAGCGTACAAGATGTACATGACAGGACATGTGCTGGGTCTAGAATTATGATGCTGTCTATAAACACTCAGAGAGTAACCCTAAGACAGTGATGGGAGCAAATGCCCATACATAAAACACACTAAAGTGTCCTAAAACGAGAGAGAAAACTCTAACTATAAAGAGGAATACTGCGTTTAAAGAAAGCAGGTCCTGAACTGGATCATAACAAATGAGAATAAAAACATTCAAAATAAAAACATGAGAATGACAGCAGCTGACATAACTGGGCCCTCACTATTCAAGCATGCTCTCCTATATCTCAATGCATGCACAGTGCTGTGAGTTAAGTTGCTGACTCACGTGCGTTTTATAAAGACAGAAAATAAAATTGAGGAGTGTTAAACTTGTCCAAACTCTCAAGACTAGTATATGGTCAAATTAGCATTCAAACTCAGGTGTGTCTAAGACACACAATGATTGCTGAAGGTATTTATGGAATGCCAAGACAAAGTTGTTTTAACCAGATTCAAGTTTCAATACTAGGAACATGTTGCCTGGCAAGTCATAGTAAGCCAAGAGCTAAATGACTTCAGTTTTTCCAGTATTCAAAATAAACCATAAAGCCTCTTATGGAAATTAAATTTATTCATTCATTAGACAGTTGTCAAGTGCTTGCTATATAGCAGGTATTTATTATTTGAGACATTAGGAATCCCCCAGTGAATAACAGAGAGTGATTCCTACCATCATGGATACTCTAACAGACTAATAGGATAATGGACAGAATATTATGTAGGAAATGAGAAGATGATGGACACTAAAGAGATAATCATCACAGGGAAGAGGCACCGAAGTGCTTTGGGCAGCAGGGTATGCAGTTTCAAACAGACTGCTTAGGCAGCACTCCCACAAGTTGGCATACGAAGAAAACCCAGAAAGACATGAGGAAGCCATTGGTCTAAAGAGAGTCAAAAGAAAGTGAATCTCCTGCCCCAAGAATGTGACTGGTGAGGAAACAGTACTGGGGCTATGTGGTTTAACTTGCCTTAGCTAGAGGAGAGTGGTGAAGGGTGAGGCGAGAAATGTCAAGGCAGGACAGATTGTACACCACTACAATATCTTTCTTCTGAGAACTATCCTCTGAAGAAGCCACTGTCGGGCTACAAGGTAGAGACAGAATATGATCTCACGTAAGTCACTAGCTGTTGTGTCAAGAATAGTCTGTGAAGATAAACAGAGATATTTTTTCTTAATATCGTCAAATTCTATCACAGATTTTACATGCGTGTGATATAGAACACAAGCCAAATTTTGTGCATTTTGTCACCAAATAAAAAAAGGGAGAAATCAATGTAAATCACAGTTGAAATTTCAAACTTTTTGAGATACTCACTAGTGTTAGCTCAATGAAATAGCATATTATTCTGATCATGCTGTGTTTTTATTAGTTCTA
Source organism: Arctocebus calabarensis (assembly GCA_963573935.1). NCBI lineage: Eukaryota > Metazoa > Chordata > Mammalia > Primates > Lorisidae > Arctocebus > Arctocebus calabarensis. Next base: position 84,269 of record CAUYON010106388.1, on the reverse strand, counting down.
ATAAATTAAAGAATTGCAGAGTTATTTAATATAGCTGACTTTCTGCTAATCTCAAGGGAATAGGGGTAACAAAAGCTCATAAGAGCATTCATTCAACTCTCAATTCCACTTATCCACCCACTCTACAGAGAACACAATTGGTAGCATGTGAGTGATTTCTCCCCATAATGGCAGGATTTGATATTACTATTTTGATGTAGATTTAAACTAAATGAACTCAATCCCTTGATTAAATGTGAGTTATTTTATCAAGGAATATGCCTGCACACTTTTGGCATTTTAGCTTTATCCTAGTTCATAATAGGCACTATGCATTTAGTATGGTGATGTATTAGAGATTATTCCATTTTCTCTCATATGAGAGCAAGGTCTGGAGGCAAAAGCAGTTTTTTCTTTCATTCCACAGACACATATTCTCATGACTATTAGCTTTTTTCCTAAAAAGGTCCCTGATGAATTATATACCCTACAAATGCCAAATAGCCTTCTCACACCAACTCATGCTTAGTTTTTGAAACAAACTGCAATAGTGTCATATTATAAAATCACCTTGTACAACTCCCTAGATCGGGGACTGCAATTTTCCTCAGAGAGGTGGTAACCAGCATCAAAAACAAACAAAACCTTGCTGAGGAAGAGTCCCTCTCCAGGGAAAAGACCAAGAAAAACAGTGAGGTTTGCATATTTCGTCTTGCCCTTCATGGCTGCCTGTGTTACATTTCTAGTTCACTCCCTCAGTGATCTCATCCAGCCCCATAAATTTAAATGCTACCTGTATGCTCCCAGCTCACGGATTTCTACCTCCGACCCTGTACTCCCAGCTTCCCTCCCCAAAATCATACTTCACATGTCCACTTGCATGTCTACAGACATTTTGAGTTATCTTTCCTTCCACAATCTGTTACTCTTGCAACACTTTCCCGCATCTCTGTAAACGGGAGTGCTTATCTTTCTAATTGCAAGGGCTAACAATCTTCAAGCTATTCTCGATTTCTCTTATACCCCACATTCAATCTGTCAGAAATCCTGTCTTCTCTACTTTCAAAATCATTCGAAATCTGAACACTTTTCACCACTAACACTGCTATCATGCCTGTCAACACATCACTAATTTACACCTTAATATGAGATCACTGAAATAATGTGTAACTGGCCACTGGCTTCCGTTATGTGCCCCACCCCAGCCCACTCCCTGTTTCTCCACACAGCTGCCAGACTCACACTTATAAAGCATCATCTCATCAGTTCGCTCCTTTGTTTTAACTCAAAAACAGCTCTTAGGGTAAAATCTCTAGGTCTCACACCATCGTTGGAAGGCCCTACATGATGGAGGCTCTAGAAGACTCTTTAATGTCCTTATCTACCAATCTCTGTCACAGCCAAACTCACTGATCCCTAAAGGCCTTGCTGTTTATGACATGCTTCTTTGAGATAGCCACACATTTAACTAAAGTCAAACAGGCTTTAGCACAAATCTTACCTGTTCAGAGAGGCCTTAGTACCATGCTAATCTTTTCAAACACTTATCACACCACTTTCTGCAGAGCATTAATTAGTACCTGATACTGCATTATTATATTTTTGTTTGTGCATATATTGTTACTCTCCCAAACTAAAATGTAAGACAAAGGACTGAGAGGCTCATTTCAATAAATTCAGAGCCTAGAGCAATAGCCAGCACACAGAAGGTGTTCAATCAATAACTATCAAGAGATGAATAATAAATGAATTATTCCTGAAACTAGGAGACAGGATATTCAAAGAAAATGTATCAGACAGTGGCGTAATTACCAACATAAACTCAGGGTCTAAGTTCATCCATGAACTCCATGCCCCCATAGCATTCAAAGGCTGAAACCCGCACTAATGGAAAAGTTGCTATGAGAAGCCATTTTCTCAGAATTACCTAATGAGATCTCATTCAAAATTTTAAAGGTTCTTAAATAAACCCAACCTACAGCAGGGAAAGCAATGTTAAGTTTAACCATAAAAACTCCTCTAATTTTCTGTAAATGTCAGTATATTTGGTTCAATCAATAAATCCACTACACATTATTTTGGACTGTTAAACATATAAAGAAAAGATGCACATGGCCTTTTATGAGTTTTGTTGATGCGTAACTTCACTCTATTATATGCAGAAAGAATTAAGATAAAAACTAATGAGGAAAAGATCTTCACAGAAAATAATACATTAGGGTGGGCAAGATAAAATTATCTTTCAGCTGACAACTGATTTTAACTACTTAAACCAACACAATTTCAATGAGGTTTAATTAAAAATTTAAATAGCAGTGTGACTATTTTGACTTAGGCTGTTGAAGGAGATGGAAGGCAGAAAGCAAATCAGAAGAAAAATTATGGAAGGATTCAATGTATGAAGAATTTTAGGCTAAAAGTCAGTGAGAACTGAAAGCAAATGTAATAAATAGATCCTGAACTAGGTGAGAGAAAAACCATCTGTGCTATTGAGCGTGTAAGTCCTGGATGCTGGTAGAAGCATGTCAAAAAGGTTGCACACAAAGTGACAAGAATAACTGAAAACAAGAGCTTATGATCTTAAAAGAACTATACCTCTGAGATTTAAATAGCTATGAAGAAATGTAGTTAGAAAGTAATAGTTTATTATTGCAAACAAATGTTCTCACTGTGTAATGAAAGATTTGCGAGCGAGGTTGCCAAACGGCTGTCTAAAAGCATCACAGAATTTGAAGGACCTTGCACAATAGGATAGATACAAAAGGCAGCAGCAGCAGATGAACAAAACTTTGATTTTCCAGGAGGAGGAGACAGTAGATCCTGCCAACTTCAGATGGGCACAAGTTATGGAATTGACAGATGAGATCAAAGATGAATTATTAAAGAGAAGAGGAAATAGTAATAAGAAGAAAACAAAATGGGTTCTTGAAGAAATCATATCAGACTAACTACATGTCTTTTGTTAAGAATTTTAAATTGCTAACTCTGGGAAACATGGTTTTGTTATCTGGACATTTGCAAAGCACTTGAAATAGTTAACAGCTAAAGAATACAAGAAAGACTTAGAGACACTTAGTTTTGCAAAGCAATAGTTGAGGAGAGATATTCTGTCAGGTTCTTTATATATCTTTGTCAATCTTTTTAATAAGTGTTTCAAGCCACAAAGTCACAATTGCCTCAACTTGAAAAGGTGTTGAAAATAAAACCACTAAGTATCGTATAGAGTAACCAAGCCTTTGGGGGGGTTAAAGAAAGATTAGAGGAGAAAGTTCTAGGGTGTGTACTAGAGGACAGTGGAATATTGTGACAAGCCTGTAAGTTAGGTGGCCAAATCAATTAGGATAATAGATAAGGTTTTTTTTTAAAGGGTGTGAATTTAGATTTGCATGCACCAAGGTACTGGTTTTTTGGTCTATTTTTGAAAATTCACCCATTCTTACTAACAGAGAAATCACCTAGGGGTGTCCAACCTGCAGCCCATAGGCTGCATGCAGATTATGTAAGGACTTTTTGCTTATGTGAAGCAGTGGATATCATGAAAATTATGCACGGAACTTTCTTTCTTTTTTTTGGTTCTTCGGCTGTTTTTAGTATTTGTGTATTTAATGTGTGACCCAAGACAACCCTTCTTCTCCCAATGTGGCCCAGAGGAGCAAAAAGGATGGACACCCTGAGGTTCATTTTTTAACAAAAATTAATTAGCAAAAAAATACTCCAAAAAGTAATTTTAAAAACATTATTTTATTGGTCTTGCTATATTTATTATTCAATCTCCCTTCCTTTCCTGCCTGTTCATTTCTTATTTCATATATTCATTTAATCAATATTACATGGTCACTGTGTGCCAGAAGATGTGCCATATGCTGGGAATATAATGATGAGCCTGATACACTCAAGTCTGTCAAAAAGTTCAGAGCATAAACGAAGGCTGTGACTTGTAAAATAACACTATATCCTAGTATAATAAGAGCCATTTAGAGACATGCACGGGGTACTATGGTAACAAAGAGGAAAGATACTGAATGTTGCATAAAACAAGTGTTATGAAAGCTTTCCAGAGAGGCTCTCTCAAACCAGGGAAAGGAAGCATATTGATAGGCTCAAGCACGGTAAATTGTTTAGCAATGATGAGGCACAGAGAACAAAGTAAGATATGAGGTAGGAGGGGAGTGGCAGGAATTGTTTCATTTGAAGACTAATGCCAGGTGGGAAGGAGGGGTTTACAGAGGGGCCTGAGGATACATTTGGGCATGATGAATACATTCATTGTCTTAATCGTGCTGATGGTTTCATTATTCACATGTCAAGATTATACTTCAATAAAGCTTTTGTATTAGAGGCCTAATGCTATTGTAAAAATTTTGGATATCAACCTAAATGTAACAGGGAGCAATTGAGGAAATTTAGGGGCTCAGTGAGTGAAGGATATTCACGGCATTCCGTTCTCCATTTTACAACTTTAAAAGATTTTTCCATATAACCAAACTAAAGAATTACTCAATAAACCACTCTTTTCCATGCTTCTATTTTATAGAGCAAGTGTGTCTATAAAAAGAAAACACATTCCTATCAATGAATGAGTAACAAAGGTCTTTATTTCAATTCACTTTTAAATCCAAACTCCAAGGATAGAAGATAAAGCAGACATCATAATTAAAAATGCAAAGATAAGGAAATAAAATTAAGGTGAGAGGCAGTGAGAAAAACAGCTAATATTTACAAAGGAGTGGCATATAGAATATATAAGGAGCTCCTACAAACTATAAAGAATGGAAATATATTGGGGTGGCACCTGTGGCTCAGTGAGTAGGGCGCTGGACCCATATACCGAGGGTGGCAGGTTCAAATCCGGCCCCAGCCAAACTGCAACAAAAAATAGCCAGGCATTGTGGCAGGTGCCTGTAGTCCAAGCTACTCGGGAGGCTGAGTCAAGAGAATCGCCTAAGCCCAGGAGTTACAGGTTGCAGTGGGCAGTGTGATGCCAGGGCACTCTACCGAGGGTGATAAAGTGAGACTCCGTCTCTTAAAAAAAAAAAAAAAAAAAGAATGGAAATATAATAGGAAAATAAGCAATATTAGTAAGCAGTTCTAAGAAAAATATAAGCAACCAATAAATACATAACTCTTTCAATCTCATTTAATAACCAGGACATAGAAAATTGACAAATCACTAAGCGAAAAAACGAGAAATAATATTAAGTATTTGTGATAATGCAAGAAAAAGAATTCTCATTTATGTTATTCATAAAAGTGTAAATCCATGTGCTTCATGGAAGGGCAATTTGGTAGTAATTATGAAGAGTAAAAACGTACCTTTTGACTTGCAATTCTCGGAGAAATAATAATATAATTAATGTTAATAGAGTGCGATTGCAAGATGATTTATACATATTTACTATATCATTAACACTGAAAATAATGCAGTGGAAGTAGGCATTATTCTTTTCCCTGTGATTGGCAAAACAATGGTCCACGAAACATGTCCACGTCCTGATCTCAAAACTTTTGAATGTTACCTTCAAGGCAAAATGAACTGTGGAAATGTGACTGAAGATCTTGAGATGGGGAGGATTATCCTCCACTATCCAGGCAGGCCCAATATAATCACGGGATCCTTACAGAGGGAAGCAAGAGGGTTAAGGAGTAATATTGACAAAATCAGAAGTGAGAATGATGCTGGACCATAGCCAAGGAATGTCGGCAGATTCTAGAAGTTGGAAAAAGCAAAGAAATAGTTTCTCTCCCTGACTGTCCTCATAAGAAATGCACTCCTGCCAACCCAATTAACTACTGACCTGCCATAACCATAAGATAATAAACTTGTGCCAACCAAATGAACTACTGACCTCCATAACTATAAGATGATAAACTTGTGCTGTGTTAAGCCATTAAGTTTTTGGTAATCTGTTAGAACAGCAATAGGAAACTAATACTGTCCCATTTCATAAATAAGAAAACTGAGGTACAGAAAATGAATAACTACTGAAGACACATAGTTAAGAAGTGGTACAGCTAGGTTTTAAACCTAGAACATGAGGGCGGTGCCTGTGGCTCAAAGGAGTAGGGTGTCGGCCCCATACACCAGAGGTGGCAGGTTCAAACCCAGCCCCGGCCAAAAAAAACTGCAAAAAAAAAAAAAGTTAAACCGAGAACATGATCATAAACATTGTGGTATACTGACTGCAAATATATAAGCTAAGACATAGGCAAAACTGTTATTTATTATTTTTTAAACAATGAGGGAAAAAAACTAAGCATCTTTCATTAAGAGAATGATTACAAAAAAAAATCATAATATGGGATATGAAATACTACAAAGGAGTTTAAAACAAGAAAACATAAAAAAACTTCAAAATATCTGATATGGCAAAAAACGTTTCAAAATAACATATACTTTTAAGTGTTCACACGAACATGTATACATTGGTAAGTACACAGAAATAGGACTGGAATTCCAAGAGACTGTTAAAAATGATAATTTGTGAGGAACAATGTGAAATTGTGGAATACAGGGGACTTACACATTGTATTCAAAATGTTTATGTTATTTGATTGTGTTACAACTAGAATATGTAGTGTATTTTAAAATGAGGCATTATTAACACAGGGAGATAAGCATGAACTTCTTATAGCATTTTTCATTAAAAGGCGGCCTCAACTGCACTAAGTTTAAAAGCCCTGCCCTACAGTGACACCAAATGGTGGTAGATCAAAATACAGTACACACACGGGACATTTGTTCAGTTCAATCTTCCCGTGAATGCTGGATGCCTTTGAAGAACAGGTAGCTTAACAGAATTAAATAACATGGAGAAAATACCTCCAAACCTGGAATTTTTAAGCAAATAAATTCTAGTATACCAAGCTTCAATTGCAAATTTTTAAGCCCCTTTCCAAACTTCAGTTAATCTTCTGATCCCATTGAATATTTATATAAATCATTTCTCACACAGTTAAACCTTGTCACTGTGAGCACAGTGATTTCACCTAATGGCTTAGTGATTAAAGAAACCCTGCAAATATAAGAAAGGCAGTCATAGCCAAAAGTCAGGCTATCCCCTGTGAGAACCGACCTTTGGAAAGCAGACAGTATTTTGGGGGGAATGGATGAGAATGTTGGGGCTGAAGAGAAGGAAGAAATGTGAGAAGAAAGACAACTGATCCAATTAGTAACCATTTCTAGGAAGTACACTTCTGTTTCTTAATCTATTGATAGAAAATGAAGTTGAATAAAAGTGGAGGCTACTGTATCCCAAATAGAAACAAATTTCTCTACAAGAAATTTTTGTCCTTTACTTCCAGGGAAAAGAATATTTCAAATTAAGTATATCAGTCTATATTCTGTGTTGTCTGCCCAGACCTAAACCAACAAATAAAAACTGTGCGTAAATTGTCTTATTTGTTATAAAAAACACTACAAAAACATACAGAGATTGACCACCTTCTAGAGCACGTCTCTAAAACATTATTTGTCCAGACACCTTAGTTTCTTAGCAATAAATAATAGTTTATTCAAATTTTTGGATGTGTTACTTTTATATACTAAAATCTCTTAGAAAACATAGGACATAAATATATGATAAACCACAAAAACATGTCAAAAATGTCATTGTGCTCTCAAGGCCCTGAGTTCATACTGCTGGATTTTAATTCTACCAGTACTTTCTCACCTACCACCATCACTACTGCAAACACGGATGGAAAGCTCTGGAACCCCATGAGATGATCAATTGGGCACATGTCTGCTCAGCAGGACCACCGAGAGAATCAATTTGGAAGGGTACCTTTAGATTCTGCATTACTATAAATAACAGATGAATGACTAAACCCTTCTTACCATAAAACTATCCAGGTCTACTGTACTTGGATTTAAAATTCTTTTAATTAGGAAGAGAGGTAATATTAGCATTAAAGAGTTTTGTTCACCATTTCAACTGAGAAATGAATAAATATGGGGATGAAATTCCATGTTATAGAAAACTTAGAGAAGGTAGATATGTCAAATGGTTTAGTGGTTGAAAAAATGCTTCAAGGACAATTTAATGAATATTGATAATAATAATTCTGATAGCATTTCTTACATATTCTAATTGGTTTTTAATCAATATTGGTCATGAATATTTTGGATGTGTTACTTTTGGATTCTGCCTAAGAATAAAAATGTCCTGGTAAAACTGTGTATTTGTTTTTCACATAATTCTTGTGGAGAACTAAAGTTGCTTAAAAAAATGCAAGCAACTTCATTGAATTTCTCCATTGCCAGCAGTACAAGTGTATGGTTAAGCCAGACATACCTTTCTAGGGAATCTGTAATTCATCTGAATCAAATTAATAAATTTATACAACTGGACAAAAGAAAAGGTTAAATTGACTGGCAAGTAACTATACAGTTTTCACAGTATCAGTCTACAAAGCCTGAAGATAAAACGGAGGTAAGTGCAAGTTTATCTGTGGTGAAAAACAAATGCTAAGTCAAGCATAGGCCCTGCTGGCAGGGGGGCAGGCACTAAGGCTACCCAATTCTTGTTTATGTCTTATTTCAAAATTTGTGAAATAGATTTTTGAGGTATAAATGATAAGTATATTTTTAATGTACTTTAAATCTAGCCTAAGTAAAACAGCAAATGTGCCTTTAAGGCAGTGGTTCTCAACCTTCCTAATGCCAACCCTTTAATACAGATGATGTCATCATGAGGTACTCATATGTGGACATATCTGCAGGTGGGCGGACCTGCCTGGAGACAGATAGAGGGGTGTTGTCTTGGTTCCTAAGAACATAGAAAATATGTGTTTTCCGACCCCAACGGGTTGCGACCCACAAGTTGAGAACCGCTGCTTTAAGGCAAGATTAAGTTAATTATCTGCTTCAGTTAATTGTCATATTTGAAACAAACATAATTCCAAAGTTCGCTGCTTATAGAGATTTTATAGAGATATACATAGTAAAAATAATCAACATCCTAAAATTCAATTACTATATTAGTGATACAATGTTAATAAACTGAAAACACATCACTCTTTAATGAATTAAGAAAATTAAAATTGAGACTTTTAATTCGGAAAGAGAAAAATTTTAGACATTCGACCCTGTCACACCCTCGATCCCTCATTTCTTAATTATTAAGGACTCTTTGGAGTTTTAAGCAAGTATCTCTTTTCTTTCTGGGAAATAAGGGCTGAGAAGTAAAGGGAGCCAGACTGCAAATGTGAAAAATTGAAAAGGAAAAAAGTAAAAATGAAGAACATTATTATTTGACAAAGAAAAAAGGATCCCATTTTCTCACCTTTCATTCTTTCTCCACCAAATACAATTACCTTTTAAATATTTTTCAACAGCATTCCAATTTACAAATTACATTTTATGTGTACACAGGTATGATCTAGCATAGAACGCGTAGACTCAAGGTTAAGTTTGAGCTGACATGCCCAAAAAAGGAAGTGGGCCCATCCCGTCGTAAAATCAAAACTGTAACCTCTAGCTCACATATCTGGGAATACATTTGTTATAACTTTCTGCCTCCTAAAAGTATACTGTCTATAAATCATAGTTCTTTGACATGAATTCCAAATTTTCAAAAAAGGGCATATCCCGGCTATTTTAAATGAACCTAAAATACCTGCAAATTTGCGCTTGGTCTTTTGTGAATCCTCAGAACACGGAAATAGTTTTAAATCTTCACTATGATAATTTACAACATAAGAATACTTTTCATGTGTTTCAGATTTAATGTACACAAGAAATATTTCAATATTACAAATTTACATATTATTTTAATTCAAGAACCAAAAAAAAATGCAAAAATAAACATTATAAATAATCTATTTTTAAAAATTTAATGACAATTCTCCCTTGTTCACCTATTCTCATATGAAAGACATAGCAAGCAGAGTACAAAATAGGAATCAAGAGTAAAACAAAGTGCCCAGGTAACAGGAAATAAGGAAATGTAGAAAAAAGGAAAAGGAGAAGGAGAGAAAAGAATATCTAGGAGAATTATAAACTAAGAGTCTTTTTTAAAAACAATCAGTTTAAAGCTTTTTAATAAAAATTATAAGACTGAGAAAAGGAAAAGCTCTGTGTTTTTGCTTTTTATGTTCTAATTAGAATTTTTTGAACTTTGAGGGTAAATGGAATAAGTAGAGTGGATTTATGAAGAGACATGAAGGAATTTAAGAGTAAATGCTACAATATGCCAAATATGTGGTATAGACATAGCTTTTAAGTTAGCTAACCTGAATTTTTAAAATTACATCAAATAAAATTTTATCCTGGCCCTCAAAAGTGGTCATATAACTGAAGGTGAAGGGGGAAAAAAAATCAATAATCTTATCTAAATTAACAGCATTTAAAATTTTTGTTACGATGACAAAGTATGACCAACTTAAAAATTGTTGAAGAAGAGAACAAAGAAAGCTTAATTAAATTTTAATTTTAAGTTGAAATACAGCTAATATATACCATTAGAAAGTCTTTCCCCCTCTTACTCCAGCTTCTGTAAAATAGGAGGTTGGAAAAAGATGATTATGAAGGTGCCTCAAAGATATTTTTTAATGAATTCATTTTTTAATCTGACTGCCAAGAAAGAAACTATCTCGAAGTTTAGAGTATAAACTATGAGATGAACTCAAGTGAGTGATCAGAACAAGAAATTGAAGCTTACAATATGATGGAATACATAGCCCAAGAATAAATCATAAATATACTCTCTATTCTTAAGGAGTGCAGTTTTCATTTTACGTTCTGACATTAAATAGATAATATAAAAAGTTATATATACATGTTTCAAAAGCCTCTTGAATTTCATTTAAGGACAGAGTTTCAATACATAATTTAAATCAAGATAATTTCTCATGAATATCCTTAGGTTAAAAAAAAGCAAGATGGATAGTAAATGTATATGATTATTCACATACATTTAGCAGTGCAAAAAACCTTAACATTTTACTTTTTTTTATTTCACAGTGTAAAAATCCTCTATGAGACTCAGTACTTACCACAACAGCAAACTGCTCAGGTTCACATAAGTTGTTATATTCACTCTTGAAATGAGACAATGAATTCAATTGCTCTTGATCAGGAAGATGCTTTATTAAATTCTAAAAATTAAAATTAAAAGAAAATACCTTTATTAAACGTGTTCTCAAAATAAAAAGAAATGAATTTATAAACTATGGAAAGGAAACCAGTGAAGTTAATCTTTAGTTTTATTTCTAGGTATCCTTCCTTGTACTAAGCCTTAAGCAACATTCCCTGCATCTTGAAAACCGTCAATTTTCCTTTTCTCTAAATCAGAGTTATTATATATTCAAATCAAGCCCTACTGAATGTTTATTTGATTAGCTATATAATTGAGAAAGAGAACTCAACCTATACCAAAGGAACAGCTTTCTCACCTGGATAAATGTGATCCATTACATTTCAGCTTTAGGGAATTAAATGTCAGAAATTTCAGGCAAAGCCAAACATATTTTAACACTTCACTTGGGGGGATAAAAGAAAGCATCATATTGCTACTAAAAGGCAAAGGAAAGAATAGAAAAGAAATCAAGAGAATTTTAATGGAAATGCTTGCAAGATTTAAATAGCATGAATATAGTTTTATTAATAAAAACTGAAGATGTCTCTAAAACAAAGACAAAGTAACTTTTCTGATGTGAAAGAAAAATGAAAAAAGGCATTGAAGCCTCAAGATGATATACATTGCAGATAAAAAGCATTTTCAGAGATTCTTTAGGAACTTAAGTGCCCATAGCTATAAAAGCCCTTTTTCCACATCATCGGCAGTCCAGAAACCACTGGTTCCTTTGGCTGCTTCTTTGTCCATGCACAGCCAGTCCATATACTTAAACAAGAGAACCACGTGATGAAAGACCAAGGGAACGGCTCAGCGCCTGGTGCTCAGCGGGCTAAGGCGCCAGCCATGTACACCTGAGCTGGTGGGTTCGAATCCACCCCGGGCCCGCCAAACAATGATGGCTGCAACCAAAAAATGGCCAGGTGTTGTGGCGGGCGCCTGTAGTCCCAGCCACTTGGGAGGTGGAGGCAGGAGACTCACTTGAGTCCAGGAATTGGGGGTTGCTGTGAGCTGTGATGCCACAGCACTCTACCCAGGGTGACGGCTTGAGGCTTTGTCTCAAAAAAAAAAAAAAAAAAGAAAGAAAGACCAAGGGAACACAATTCACATGATTGAACAATCCCTTGAACAAAATCTATGTAGATTCTCTGTATCAAAAAATAATAAACCATAAAAGTGTCATAAGAAGCTAGTGTACTGTTATTAAAATTAAGAGAAAAAAGGAGAAGTTGTTGCTCAAAATTCCAAATTATGTCAGTAAATTCCATATAAGCCCAAGTCAAGTACAAATTATAGCTAAGCATACATTATGCTAAATAATTTTATTTGGCAGAAATCTCCCAAAAGTGTTATTAGTTGAAAATACTGCTAGATAGTGTTATATTTCAAAACCTATTAGATTAAAGAACAAGTTATTGACTCACTGTGTACCTTTGGACAAAAACTTGGTTGACTGGACAAAAACAAACAAAAAAGGGTAGCAATTTAAGATCATCCCTAGAAAAGTGTTCACTATTAATAAAACCAAATGGAATAAAAACAATTAAAGTATATAATTATCATCACATAAATAGAAATTTCTCTCAGTGGAAAGGCCTAAAACCAAAAGACACAATTACATATATAGTATTTTCCTTAACCATTTTAGTGGATGAATAGATTATCTGAGTTATTTATTATATTGTACATCTGATAATCACCTTTTAGATGGCCACCAAGTCCCCTTCAATATTTTGAATTAATATACCTCAGGAGATTTTAATCTTTTAACAGAAATTTAACTATTTTTCCCTTTATTAATTTTGCATTTTAATGTAAAAATACTATTAAAATTGATAAATGGGCAGGCCCAACCTTCTTTGTATCTCCTACTACTCAAATTCTTATACCCTTTACAAATCTTAAGCTCCTGTTAAGCTGAATACTGCAGAGATCAGATCACACCCATCTTTTCCCTCACAGCTCACAATATTTTTATTGCCAAAGTAACTAACTGTTCTTCACCATGTTTTTCATACAATTCCCCTTTTCTATAACCAATTATTAGGTTACAGGACAAAGGGAATTGAATTCAACCTCTAAGTGCCCTGGCTTCCATACAAACACACACAGAGCTCACTCCCCTACACATTCTCTACTTCTAATCTCAATAAAGTGTTGCTCATCTTGTACCATGATTATGTATGCAAATGTCATTTCCCTTGCCAAACTATTATATAAATTCCAAAATCACAAAGTGTATTTCGGATTGAGCCTAATTGGATACCCCTGAACATGATAGGTACAATAAAATATTTGTAAAATGAAGTAATAAAAGACTGATGTGGCAAAGATAAATGGGTAAAAATGTGAGAAAATGGCACAAAATGATATCCTGATAACTATTTGTTATATATGAATAAATACCTAAATATACCAAAGTAAAAAAAAAAAAAATTTACCAAGTCCCAACCAAATAAATGTTTATAACAACACAATGTTCTATTTCCATGCCTTATCCAAAATAGGAAGTTATTCACACTAAAACTGAGTGAATAACTTTTATTTATTTATTTTTCTAGAGACAGGGTCTTGCTGTGTTGCCCAGGCTGGAGTGCGGTGGCTATTCACAGGTGAGATCCCTCTACTGATTAGCACGAGAGTTTTGACTTGCTCCGTTTCCGACCTGGGCTGGTTTAAACCTCCTTAGGCAACTTGTGGCCCCCCTGCTTCTGGGAGGTTACTATATTATGCTGAACTTAGTGTGGACAACCGATCAGCATAGTACACTACAGCCCAGAACTCCTGGGCTAAAGCAACCCTCTTGTCTCAGACTCCCGAGTAGCTGAAACTACAGGTGCACCACACCACGTCCAGCAAATTTTACTTTTAAAATTAAAAAATAAGAGTTAAAATAGTAGGAAATTTTCTTTTTAATGAATATATGAAAACCTTATATATATTCAACATAATTTTTTAGTTTTTAAATTCATGAAACCAATTTTATATTTAGTTACAAGTGGCAGGCAGAAAAATGACACTCATTTCTACAGATACACATTTCTAATCTCCAAATTATGAAAATATTAGTTTACAGGACAAAGGGAATTAAAGTTACAGATGGAATAAAGGTTGCTGTTAGTTGATCTTAAATCAAGGTCATTGTCTTGGATTACTTGGGTATGCCAAATGTAACCCCAAATGTCTCAAAAGTAGAAGAGTTAGAATAGAGTGAGAAAGAGATGTGACCATGAAGAAAAGAAACAGAAAGATTCAATCCTGCAGCCTTGGAAGATAAAGGTAGAGGTTAACTAGCCATGGAGAGTACACAGCCGTGAGAGGAGATGCTGGAAAACACAATGACATAGATCTCCCAGAGCCTACAGAAGGGAAGAGTCTCTTTCTCCCAACAGGTTGATTTGAACACACAGTAAGATCAGTGTCAGGCTTTTGTTCTACAGACATGTATTAATAACTGAAGTCACTGACTTTGTGGAGAATAGAAACAGGGACAACAGAAATATGATACAATAAGAGATATATGAAGCTGAATGTATTCTGGACATGATTTTTAAAATGAAAAATCACCTTTTTTCCACATGTAGACAATAAAATCCACATGGGCCATCCAAACATTCATGTAATCAAGCTAAATGCTCCTAAGTAAATATTTAACAAATTCATTATAAGAAATACAAATATGTATCAAGTAACAAAATTTTCTATAAGGAAGTTGGAATCAACTTCCAGCAATCAACACACACACAATCAACAAGAATAACGATGAAAATCCAGTAAAAAGAACTTTCTAGGAGAAAAATAAGCTTCAAGAAGAGTTGTTCAGTTAGGCAGTTCATGAGTCTAAGATTCTTGAAGCACAAATCATTAATAAAATTATTAACACCACATTTAGAAGACAGGAAAGGAAAAACTTGGAACTTATAAAGATATTACTTATTAATGGATTAAAATGTCTAAAACAATGTTAATTGCTTATCAACAATAAGAAATAATACCTGGTTTCTTTTTATTGGTAAAAAGCCATCCAAGTACATCCATTATCAGAACAAGAGATGCTAAACTGAAGATATTTTCTAGCTATATAATTGTGTTTTGATTGTACAAGTTTAAATCCTATCAAAATATACATTATTGATCTTTTACATGGAATTCAGCAAGCAACTTTGACACCATTAAAAATATAAAATTCATTAAAAATTACTATGGATAAAAAGCATTTTAAAAATCAGGTAAATTCTGAATAAATCCAGAATATTATACTATGCAAAAGAAACCTAGTATTCACAGGAGCACAAATGACTCTGATGAAAGTTGTTAGCAAAGGTAACTCTAACTGAAATGAAAACTCTTTCAATATTCTTTACTAAATAATATTACTTTTTGAGCCTAAGAAAAATAAATTCTAAAAAGGCTAAGGTAACAAAAACTTTAACTACGTAATTGCTAGCCTAAAGAGTACCGAAAACAAAAATGTAAAATTCAATAATTTGCTTTTCAGAAAGTCACTTAAAATATTTGAACTGTAATTATTTTGGTAGCATTGTATATCATTTGCAGTTAAGAGAAAAATGCAGTTTTCTTTCCTGGCAATGCAGAAGTTATGCTAAAAACTAATTATGCAGCAATGATTTTCCAGTTGAATGAACTGGCTTAAGAATTTTGCTTCACTTACAGATTTCTTTTTAATGAGAAGCTTGCAAGAAAATATTGGAGTTTAAGCTGTGCCTGTTTGTTTACCTGAATCATAGACTCTGCCAACTGGGTTTCATCTACTTCCAATATCATCATTTTGATTTCCTCATATGGCACCCGAAAAGAGCTCAGGAAGATTGCTGAGAGAGAAAGAACAGGACTCATAATAAATAAGGTAAGAAAAAGAACTTTACCTGTAGTTCTATTTATAGGATCAAAAACAAATTCATGAAACAAGAGAATTTAAACATGTAACATGTATTATGGGAAAAACTTCTTTACCATTTCATACTCTTACAGTCCTTAGATCTAATACTGAAACAATAATCCTGTATCATTATGCTGAATCCAAGGTTAATTTTTAAATGCTTACACGTTTGCCTACCACAGGAATGAAGCCATCTTCATGTGACTAAAAAACTGAAATAAGTTAGGAAAACTATAAAAACATGACATTGCAATGAGACAAATGATAAAACTCCAATCTGTACAAGTAATATTTGTCTGAAGACAGATACTATTTGCTGGTATAATATCTTCCAGCCCTCCTAAAACAAGGTATCCCAAAGGTTGTCACACCGAAGGACATAAACAAGCTTGTATGGATTTTAAATTTTCTATTTTCGGTATTTTTATATTTATATATTAACATATACAGAAATGTTTTATTTATATATCAACACTTAAAGAAATTCTGCATTTAACTATGATTTCTCATTTTCCTTATGTATGTATCTAAGGCTACCTTTGGGACACCTTGTAGTTCAGCAAAAAATATTTTAAGAACACTACTAAGCCGTATATTAACACTTTCACATATAATAGCATCCTAATACTATAAAATGATAAAGAATTGGCCTTTACAAGTAAATAAAGTTTAAAATATCCAATTTAAGGAAATGAATTTTCCGGGGAAATTATCCAAATGGATTATATAGGATAATGTTACTACTAAGAATCCAAACATTATCTACATTTTTCTTGAAACCTTTTAGTATCTACTATTATGACATAATGATCTTGTCACAAGTTATAGAGGTCTAGAATACATTTTCACAACATTAGATAACATGTTTTTGCTAGCTCTCCCCTTACTCTACCATTATGTTTCTATATTCAAAAAGATGTCACTTTCTGAACATACCCAACTCTTGCAAAACAATGGCACATCACTTATTTTTTTATTCACTGAAGTTCTACGTTATTTGTTCTATAGGTATTTCTTTATAAAGACACTGTATTTGGCTTTCTAGATCTTTGGATTCTACATCCTCAGTCAACTGCAGATAGATTTGATCCACAGTTGTTTGATCTACATAGTAAGTACAGAACCCATAGATATGAAAGGCTGACTGTAAGAAACTTGGGCACCCATAGATTTTAATCCCCAATGGATATTGAAAGAAACATATTTTCATAAATAAAGAAATATGACTTGCTTCTTTCTTTTCTCATTCTTGGATATTCAGATCATATACAAATATGCAATAGCACTATCTGTGTTCATGTTAGCTTACATTTACATATGTCTAAATCTAAGAAGTAATAAACATGAGATAAATATGCTAAGCTATGGATGTCTATAATCCTACATAACAAAGAAAAAAGATGAAATAAAATATTTAAGTAATACTAGAATATACATACACAGAGATTTGTGAAAGATAAGGTAACTCCACAGTAGACATTGGAAAGCACAAAAACATAGTAACTGACAATGGCATAGTAAGACTCTCCAGTGATTGTCTCCTGCCCCCCACAGAAATATCAAATTAAACTACTAACCACTTGGGAAAATGCCTTCACAAGAGCTAAAGTACCAGCCCCAGTAATTGAGTATAACATAATACTGAAGAATGATGCATTGACAATGTGGAAAAAAGTTTTAGATTATCCTAACACTTGCTCGCATAGCCCCAGGCAACACAGTATAAGACAAAAATACTGTCCAGTGGGGGAAGGTGAGAGAAGTAAACACAGAACTTTTTTTTTTTGTCTCTAATAAGAAAACTAACATAGTAAAACCCTCATGGACCCTAACTTCAAACAGGTACATGTACATGAGCCACTAGATCCATGTAAATAACAGATAGGATCCTGTGGATCATATTAGAAAGATTAGAGTTTGGGCCACTCTCAGTATTGTAGCTACCCTGGGTTACAAACAAAATTTAGCTGTAGTCAGGACACAAAGACATGGGTGCCATGCAGTGCTACATCAGAATTAGAAAACACAGGACTCTGGACTGATGCTGGGCCAACCGTGGGGAGAGGGACACCAGCCTGTGCTGTGCCAATCATGGGAGTCCGGGCATAGGACATTCCCTAACACTGAACAGGCAGCAGCAATACACATCTAGACAGACTTAGTGTTGAAAGCTGTTCACAAACAAAGCTAGACAGTGAAGACAAAAAAATACCTATTTCTTTAATGTGCAGTCCCCAGTGCATGACCACAATGATTAAGAATAAACAGGGGAAAATGGTATCACTGAAAGAACAAATGAGGTGCCAGAAACTTTATGTTAGAGATGGATTAGTATGAACTGTCTGACGAAGCATTCAAAACAGCAGTTGCAGACAATTCAGAAGTCATGGGCCATGGCCTTAGTCAAATGATTGTAACTTGCAGGTACCCAGGGAATCTCTGATCCTTGAATACATGCATTCTTATATACTATCAATTTTTTCTCTTAGGAACTAAGTATCTACTGGTATTCCCTGCCCTTTGGTACAATCCAAAGGCTTCAAGTGATCCCACATGTCCTCGTACATTACTTGTTCATTCTCCCCTGCTTCTGAGCTTCTGCCTCCTAAAGAGCTCTTTCTGTGTCCCTCACACACATTCTAAATGTAGTATTCCTCCCACATACTGGTTTCCATGGGGAACTTAGTCCCATCAAATAGACTCTAGTGAAGACTTGAAGGTCTCAGTTTGACATGCATGGTCTTTCACCAGCTTTGCTGATTCTATTCCCACTTTCTCTTCTTTCTCCCTTAAATACCGATCATGGTTCTACTTACATTGGGGCAGCCATGGCAGAATGAGCAGTCTTTACTTTCATACACTAACAACTAGCACAAATAAAAACGGTTTTTCAAAAAATATACATATAAAATAAAATACAATAATAGTAGGTGACTTCAATACCCACTTTTAGCAATGACAGAACTTTCAGATCAAAAAATCAACTAAAAACTACTGACTTAAAATGAACTCTACACCAAATGAATCTAATAGCTGTGTACAGAAAATTTCATCAGTCAGGATACACATCTCAACTACATATAGAACATTTGAGGCTAGATTATATGTTAGGCCAAAAGACAACTCTTAACAAATTTAAAAAGAGAAATCATATCAAGTATATTTTCTGACCACAGTATAAATGTAGACAGCAATAATGGAAGCATGTCAAAACTTTATAAGTACATGCAAAGTAAACAACATGCTCCTAAATAACCAATGAGTCAATGAAGAAACTAAAAGGGAAATTTAAAAGTGTCTTTAAAAAAATAAAAATAGATAAATAACGTACCAAGATCTGAAATAAAGAAAAAATATTTCTAAGTGAGAAGCTTATTCCATATAGAAGAAAGATCTCAAATAACTTAATTGTACCTCATGAAATTAGAGAAATATAAATTTAACCCAAGGTAAGCCCTTATTAGAAGAAAGGAAATAATAAAGATCAGAACATACATAAATGAAATGGACACTAAGAAATACAGAATAAAACAAAAACTTGTTTTGAAAAGAAACAAAATCAAGACAGAACTGGAAATGAAATTGAATCAGCAATAAATAGTCCTTACATTAGTCTGAAAAAATATATCGTCAACTATAGATACTATGCTATACACTAAATCTCTTCAACTTATTCCTCCTACTTAACTGTAACTATATATTCTTTGCCCAATATCTCCCATTTCCCCTTCCTCCATGCAGTATTTGTCTATTTGTGTTTGGCTTATTTCACTTAACATAATGTTTTGCAAGTTCAATCATATGGTCCCAAAATTTTACAAAGAGGTGGCCAACATGCAGAGAATATTTTGGAAATGTTATATATAATTTTGGAATGAATATTTTGTAAATAAAGGTAGGTTTGACTACAATTTGCCATTTTCCCTATGTGTGGAAACTTTATGAGGGACTTTTGGGATATTCTGTATTACAAATGTAAACTCAGCATATGAATTAGGTATCAGAAGAAAATAAAATAGATGATATGAAAGACTTGGTCAAACAAGGCATCCAAAATGCATCATAAAGAGACAAAGGGATGAAAATAGGTTCAGACACATAGAAGATGAGTAATAATGCTTCAAAAATTCAATAGGCAATCCAAAAAATAAATTTGAAAGAGAACAGTAAAGAAGCATATTTAAAAAAGTAAATGCTGAGAATTTTCCAGAATAATATAAACACACAAATCATCATATTATGGAGGTTCAATAAATCCTTAAAATGGTGAATAAAAAAATAATGCTAGATCCTTGTAAAACAGTTGGTATTAGGGATGTGGTAGAAAGGGAACAACCAACCATTGTTCACAGAAGAACTGACACAAATATAAAAAAATGCGTATTTAAATCAGGGGATGCTACACAGCAACACAGTCACTGTCACTACTACCAACTTAGCTACTGCAGTACAAAAATAGCCCTAAAGTTTATTTAAGCAAATGGCCTGGCAATGTTCCAATAAAACTTTGTCTATAAATACTGGCAGTGGACCAAGATTTAACCTCAGGGCCATAGTTTGCTCAACCATACATTATTAGCAACAAAACTGGAAACAATCCAAATGTTAACTAACCATTGAATGAAATGTGATATTCAAATAATGTAATACCACACTGTAATGAAAATGAATATTCTGTAGCAGAAAGCATTAACATGGTTTGAATTTATTTATGCAAAATTCAAAGCCACTCAAAGCCAAATTTATAATTTAGAAACATGTACATGGTCGACAAAACTGTAAAGAAAAGAAAGCAAACGTTTGACCAACTATTCAGGATAACGTCACTTCTCACAGGAAGGGGGACATAAGCCTGGAGAGGGTCATGTACATACAAGCTGCTAAAAGTGAGTTAATGTTTTTCTTTAGCTGTGAGTGTTTGCTTTATTATTAAATTGTATTATGCATTTTGTGTTTCTCCTATATGCAGAATGTATCATAATAACACTATAAAATAATTTAAAGTGGACACTATTAAAAGAAAATGCATTTTAAAACTGTACAAAACTGTGAGGGATTAACCTTACTCAAGTGAGTCCTGACCCTTCCCCTTGTTCCTATGAGGAACTCTTCAAACCCTTGGAAATGACATGCCTGGAATGTGTCTTTGTTATCAGGTAGTCTGTGTTAATGATATGATTTATGGTGAGAGTTTAGGGCCACATATTATCATCTCTACCTTTGGAAGGGCTGAAAAAAGGTCCACACATGTTGGGTGAGGTTCAACCATGCCTGTGTCTCTGAACACCAAGGCTCAAGTAAGCTTTCCTGGTGGGTAATGCTCTGTCTGTCATACATCATTTCTTGCAGCAATTAGTGCTGCCTACAACTCCTCTGGGAGAGGAAAATTGGGAAGTTCATGCTGGGAGCTCTTCTGGACTCATCCCATACACCTTTTTACTTTACTTATTATAATCTACCATGTTGCTATAGTAAACAACTTCAGCAAGTTCTATAAGTCCTTTTCAAGAATTACAAAACCTGAGAGTGATGTTGAGAACCCCGGAACTTGCAAATTATATCAGAAGGGAGGCTGGTGTTGAGGAACCACTAACCTTACAGATTAAAAAAATGCAGAGTTACAGTTATATAAGTAAATGATAACTAAGATAAATAATATACATAACAAAAAATATATAGTAGCATATAATGAACAGGTGAAAAAACAGAAAAGATACAATGTTACCAGGAGAATCTGCTTTGCAGATAAAAAAGACATCATTCTACTTTCTTCTATATTTGTCATTTACTCACTACTTTTAGGTAATATTCTACAATTAAAGTAGCACATACTATTAAACACACATATTTACTAGGATCAAAGAAAGATTTCTTAATAACGTATGAGCAAATTTCTTTTGGAAAGTATTTGCTAAAATAAGGGCAAAAAAATTACAGAAGAGTTGAAAATGACCCGATGCCTAAGAGACAATTCAGAAGTATATACTTTATTTTTTAAATACAGCACTTAAAAGCTACCAAAGATAAAATAAGAGACTCAGTTAAAGCCTCCAAAAGACCCATTAAAATGAATCTTTTTATTAACATACATCTTAGCTTTCAAAAGGTGATTATATAGATCCCAATAGAAAACTTTGAGTTCAGTTAAGAAGTATAAAGTGTACAGATTTTGAAACGAGTCATGCTTGTTTTCTACAAGGAAATGTATAAATATTTAGGCCTTTATGATAATTTATAGATTCCAGGATTCCTTCTGTTAGAGCTCTAATAGCTAATGAAAACAAATCTGGAAAAACACATGAATCTTGTAAAACTCCTGAGCATTCTCTTGATCCTAGAATGCCTCCAATTCTACCTTTAATGAAGGACCTAGAGCCTTTGCCAAAACCTTCATGAACTCAAAATATGGGAAAACCATACCACCTTTAAAAAAATAGGAAAATAAATTAGTGACTTTTAGAATTCTATAGAAAGTGTCCTAAAAATTCTAGAGAATATTTCCATTAGGAAAAATCATAGAGAAATTATCTAATATAGACCCATCATTTTTCTCTTCAATAAACCTGAGAGGTGAATCTCTCCAGGTTAGTATCAGTATTCTTATGTTGACCACTGTTCATCCAACTTACCGCATTCAAAAGCAGTTCTTACCAACACTCTGCTCATAATTCAGAATCTGAATTTCATAGACAAAAACCAGCTGAGAATCAAACTATAATTACAGTAAAGATTATAGGCTGCTAAGGCTCCTTATAGCTTAAATCGTAATACTTGCTATAATCAGAGAGGGCAAGAATAATCCTAAAATGAATTACATCACAATATGACATGGTAGAAATTCTTTCTCTTTTGTTCTCATATTTTAAAATGGTTTTCAATCAAAGGGATGGGATATATGACTTCTACCTAAAGAAAACAAGACAAACAAGATAGTTCTTTATCATAATAATGAGTTTTTTTTAATCTGTAAACAGAAATAGATACACCTTAAATCTAATGGCTATTTTCAAAACGAGCAACCTTACTCAACTCATTTAATGGCTACACCCACCAGATTCCCTACCTATGATGTCAATGCTAATAGCTATCTGTTGGGGTGGTAGTAAAGATTAAAAGACCATATCTCAAACTAGCACCAAGAGGTAACCAATATTTATTAACCGTTTCACTGAAATTTGAAATCCTATTTAGCACATGTTTTGTAATAAAAAAAAAACTCTATAAATATAAAGCTAATTATTATAAATAATTTAAGAAGGATATTTAGGCTAATTTATCATGGCTGAGCCATCCAGAAAGAATTCTATTCAACATGATAATCTGTTCAGGAACCATAACAAGGCTGTATAGAATCAAGGTAGCACTTTGCAATGCAGATTATGGAACATTTTTCAAAACAAAATCATCTCTCATATTTATTTATTCTTTTTTGAGCCACAGACTCACTTTCAGCGACAGTCTCACATCGTGGCGTCAAAGCTCACAACAACCTTAACTTGTTGGGCTCAAATAATTCTCTTACCTGAGCCTCCCCAGTAGCAGGGACTATAGGTGCCAGCCACAAATTAGGTACCGGCTATTTTTAGAGACCAGGTCTTGCTCTGGCTCAGGCTAGTATTGAACTCCTGAGCTCAAGCAATCACCCACCTTGGCCTCACAGAGTGATAGGATTACATGTATGAGCCACCATCCTCAGCCCAAAATCACCTCATTTAGACCACAGAGTACAGAACTTTTTGAGATTATCTAAGTTAATGCAGTGCTCTGCACTGAGACAGTGTTCTTTTAGAGAAATTCAAGTACCATGTAAAATCACCCCAAAACACCATTACCTAAACACAAAAACTTTATGTTCAAATATGACAACATATCCATAGCACATCAGAAAGAAAGGGCTTTTTTAAGTTATGGTCTTTATATCTGGATGAAGGATACCACTCTGACTTCCATTCTTGGTGCCAGGGAAGAAAGACTATTGCTTCTCAGATCACCAATTAAATGCATTCACCTAAAAATAATATATCTTCTACTCATTTTCCCAATATCTTAAGCAAGTCACATACTTGGTGATTTCTGTCTCAAGATATGCCATCAAATTGTGCACAGAAATACAAACATGAATACTGAGCAATAGCATCAGCGCCTCCACATTATCCTTAGAGATCTTTACAGGCACACATTGTAAAAAAAGGGAAGGCCCTCTGTCAAAGTGAGTGTGAAGGAGAAGAGGTTCCAAATCTTCCATAAAAGGAATTCTAGTTCTACTTTCGGGACATACTACCTGAAACACAATTCTCTCTTTAATCAACCTTCTCAAAGGAGAACTGTTTTATAGCCAGTACTGCTAAAAGCTCAGTTGAGGCATGCAAATATTGAGAGGTGCACCAAAACCCACGTTAACTCTTCATCACTCTAAAAATCTCCATATTATTTATATCCCTCTTGCACAATCAGAGAGTAATATATACAGATCATATTATCTCAGCTCCAAGCTGAACTACCTTTGATGCATCTAAGACACAGAAACGCAGTAAGAGCAAAACTATTTGCCCTGTTCTCTTAAACTAATTCAGTCAGGAGAATAACTCAATTCTAAATATTTAACTCCAATAACCATAATTAAATCTAAAATATTTCTACTCAGACTTTTTGAAGAAAGGCTTTGAACTGCTCAAATGGGATAACTGAATTCATTTTACCCATCGTCCTCATTTCCATTAACATTCTAACCTCCTTCATGCACAATCAGGTATCTATCACAAATAATAACAATTGAGAGTTAGAAAAGAAGTAATCACTACATTCTTTTTGAAATATGATGTGATTACCTGATTTCCTTAAGACGTTAAAAGGTTGTTCTCTTCGCAGTGATTGGAGATAGAATTTCATTCTCTTATCTTTATTTTCTAATATCCACTTACATTTTGAAATGTTTAATCTATATGCATAAAAAGTTACCCTTGAATTTATCATGCACATAATAATAAAATTAAAGATAACATAAAATGAAAAACAAGTCATAAACAAAATGAAATCATTTAAAGAAACCACCCTCAGTGTCTTTTGATAACTTATTTAAATGTTATACTTACAAAGGTTCTGGGCAATTTTAGAATCTAGAAATTTAAGTTCTTTAATCTTTTTTTTAATAGCGTTCTTCGTTTCAAAATCTTCCTCTTCTCTTCTTTCTGTAAAACCAAGGATAGATCCATATTAGAGGCAGTAAGGTATTGAAGTACAAAGGAACAAGAAGTGAATGTCTACCACAAAAGAAGCTAAAAAGATAAAAATCTTCTAAATTATACAATTATAAAAATAATATTCTAAGACTGAACTGTTTCAGATGGCTTTTATGCTAGAAAAACTACTTAAAGTAAATACTTGAAGGTCTAACAGGAAAAACAAATGAAATTTATGTATTCTGTGAAAACTAAGACCACTAGGTACAAGAATAAACACTGGTCATATGAATAGAATACAGGACACAATTATAAAATTTAATACACTTGCGCTTAAGTTAAGAAATTAGCCTTAAGAATGATATACAAAAGCAGCAGTTGCTATATATTTTATATGTGATACCATGTTTATTTAAAAATATAACTCATAAAAAACAGAAAGAATAAACTGTTCATTGATTTACAAATGTCAAACTTTTCATTCAGCTTTGGGATAAGTTCCCGTTGGTCACAGTACTTTATCTTTTTGATGTGTCGTGGCATTCACTTTGCGGTATTTTGTTGACGATTTTTGTATCTATGTTTATCAGGGATACGAGATACTATTAATTATTGACTCAAGCTTGTTACTGATTGGTCTGTTCATGTAGGTTTCATCATGTTTCTATTTTCATATGTTTCAAGAAACTCTGTTTTCTTTCTTAATTTCTTCATTGACCTATTGGTCATTCAGGAACATGTTTAATTTCCATGTATTTGTACAATTTCCAAAGTTCCTAATAATGTCCACTTTTATTCAGTGTCTATTAAGAAGAAACATTATATGAGTTCAGTCTTTTAAAATTTGGGGAGTTATGCTTGGACTAACTAGTGTCTATCCTGGAGAATACTCATATGTTGAAGAGAGGAATGTGAATGCTGCAGCTATTGAATTCAATCTTCTATGTCTGTTAGGTCTACAGAGCAATTGAAATCCAACATTTCTTTGATGATTTTTTTGTTTAGATGATTTTTCCAATGCTGAAAGATGTTAAAGTACTCATTTATTATTATATAGAGGGCTATTTTTTTTAGCAGTTTTAGTATTTGCTGTATATATTGAGTTGCTCCAGTGTCCATGCATATGTTTATAACTGTTATATCTTCTTGCTGATTTGGTCCCTTTATCATTATGTAAGGACCTTTTTTTGTTTTGTTTTTTTTGAAACAGCTCAAGCTGTTGCCCTGGGTACACTATCCTGGCATCATAGCTCACAGCAACCTCCAACTTGGGCTCAAGTGATATTCTTGCCTCAGTTTTTCTGTTTTTTAGTAGAGATGGGGGCCTCACACTTGCTCAGGATGCTCTCGAACTCTTGAGCTCAAGCAATCCACCCACCTCGGCTTCCCAGAGTATTAGGATTACAGGCATGAGCCACCATGCCTAGGCCTGCTTTTTATGTTTTTCACTTAAAGTTTATCTTGACTGATTTTTCATCGGGAAGCATCAAAAAACATCTAGTATTGTTAAAATTAACAGAGTTTTTCATTCCTTTACTGTGAGTCTACGTACATCTTTATAGGTGAAGTGAGTTTCCTGTATGCAGTTATGGCTGGGTCATATTTAGCTATACATTCAGCAGCTCAAATCATTTAACGGGAGAATTTAAGCCATTTTAAAAATTATTATTACTGATCTCATCCTCTTTATGCAGTTTGATGGCTTTTTGAGTGGTAACATTTTATTTCCTTCTCTTTCTCATTTGTGTCTCTGCCCTGCAGGGAGTTTTATACTCCTGTGAGTTTAAAAATAGTAGATGTCTTTTGATGCTTCCAGATGTAACACATCCCTAAGCATTTCTTACAGAGCAGGTCTAGTGGTAATGGATTCCTTCAGTTTTGCTTATCTGAGAAAGACTATTTTTCCATCATTTCTGAAGTACAGCTTTGCTATACTTAATATTTTTGGCTGATAGTTCTTTCAACACTTTGAATGTATCATTCCATCTTCTGGCTTTTAAGGTTTCCACTAAGTAATCTGCAGATAGTCTGATGAGGATTCCCTTATATATTCCCTTTTTTCTCTGTATTTGGAATTCTGTCTTTAACTTTTGACAGTTTGAAAATAATGTGCTTCAAAGAAGACCTTTTTGAGTTGAATATATTTAGGAATCTTTGTGTTTTCCATATCTGTGGTCTACTTCTCTCCCCATACAGGGGAAGTTTTCAGCTACAATTTCATTAAGTAGCCTGTCTGTGCTTTTCCCATCTCTTCTCCTCCAGCATGGTTTCCTATATGTCATGAAGGCTTTCTTCATTTTTTTGTTTTACTTTTCTTTCTTTTTTTTTTTTTCCTGAGGTTATTTCAAACTACCTATCTTTGAGTTGAACAATTCTTTCTTCTGCTTTACCTAATGTACCACTGGAGCTCTCAATAGTATTCTTTTATTTCATTCATTGAATTCCTTAGTTGTTAAATTTCTGTGTGATTCTTTTTTATGATATCCCTTTGTTGAATTTCTCATTTGGATCATGACTTCCTTTCCTGATTTCTTTGTATTGTTTAACTATGTTCTCTTGTATCTCATTTAGTGCCTTAAGTTTATTATTTTGAATTCATTATCAGGAATTTTAGATTTTCTTTTCTTCGGGCTCTGTTGTTGGAGAATTATTGTGCTCCTTTTGGGGTATCATACTTCCTCTTTCTGGTTTCTTGTGTCATTATGTTGATTTTTGTACATCGAGTGTAAAAATCACTTTTTCCAATTTTATGGAGTAGCTTTCATAATTTATTTTCTTTCTTTCTTTTTTTTGTCATATAATATTGATAACAGCAGTACGATAGGGTGGTTTGGTTTGGGTTCTGGGTAGAAGCAGTAGTGTGAGCTCTATCTGATTTTCTGGTCCATAAACATCAGCTATATGTGAGAGTTCCTCAGAGGCAGAGGACACATCTGTTTGTGAAGGCTGTGGTGCAACTGCAGGTAACAAGAATATCAAGAAAGCCTCTCTTGGGCCTCCAAGTGGCCAGTGCATGCCAGTGGAGCTTGAGCAGGCCAGTTTTCAGGTGCACAGGCAGTGTACACTGGCACCATTTATGGCAGCAGCAAACCCTGGGCTGTATGTGGACCCTGACATTGGTGGGCATCAGTGGTGGCAAACCAATAGGCAGGCCAATCCTTAAGCCTAAGTGGTATATAGGCACAGGTGGTAGTGGCAATGGGACCCAGACAGGTTGATACTCAGGCCCCCAGTAGCACATGAGAGTGGCAAGGATGGCAGCAATGGGCCCTAGGACAGCCAGTGCTTGGGCTCAGGGATGGTACATATGAGCACTGGTAGTAATGTTACTAGGCCCCTCACATGGTAATCCTTGGACTCCTGGGTGGCACACATGAGCCCTGGGTAGGCAGTAATTGGGCGCCCAGGCAGTGCACATAGATATCAGAAGTAGTGGTGCCATTCAGATTCCCAGGTAGCATATGTGAGCATGAGGCAGTTGGACAAAAGTAGGATCTTAATAAAAAAGTACATTGTTGGACAAAATTAAGATGTTAATAAGAAAGAACAGTGTGGTAAAGTGTTTAGATAGATTTGCATAACTAAAGCAGTATTGTTAAGGAAAAAAAACTTTTAAAAGTGTACAGAATTGATACATTTTTCAAGGTCTTCATATGTATAAAATGGCATAAAATAATTACATTTGTATATCAGAGAAAAATACAAATTGTACATATTTAATCTAAAAATCCAAAATGCAAATGCTCCCAAATCTAAAACATTAAGTGCCAGGAGGACACTGAAATGTCATGATCAAAGGAAAAGTTCATTGAAGCATTTCAGATTTCAAGTATTTGGAT
The DNA here is from genome assembly GCA_963573935.1 of Arctocebus calabarensis. Taxonomy (NCBI): domain Eukaryota; kingdom Metazoa; phylum Chordata; class Mammalia; order Primates; family Lorisidae; genus Arctocebus; species Arctocebus calabarensis. The sequence goes on along the minus strand of CAUYON010106388.1, from coordinate 55,297 downwards.
TAGAGATGTTCAACTGTTGAGAATTATGCAAATATTCCAAAATCCAAAGAAATTCAAAATCCAAAATGCTTAAGATCCCTAGTAATTCAGATAAGGGACATTTAATCTGTATATACTCTAATTACATATTCTGGTGCACACCGTGAAGGAAAGATTAAATTTTCCATTATTCAAAATATTTATTAATTATTTCTGCATCATTTTGTAAATAATCAGCCATGTTTCCCATTATAGATATACAATATATTCATTATTATAAATAAATAATTTATATTATAAATTGGGTGTTTAAATTAAATTTCTTTTCTAAATTTTCTTCACTTTTCTCATTTATTTTTCCACATAAACTTCAGAGTAATACAGTAAATACAAAAATAAAATCCATTATTTGAGCTGAGCGTGGAGGCTCACACCTGCAATCCTAGCACCCTGGGAGGCTAAGCCGGGTGGACTGGTTCAGCTCAGGAGCTGGAAACTAGCCTAAGCTAGAACAAAACCCTGTTTCTTCTAAAAATAGAAAAACTAGCCAGGCATGGTGGTACACACCCATAAATCCAGCTACTTAGGAGGCTAAGGCAAGGGCATCACTTCAGCCCAAGAATTTAGGTTGCTTGTTCACAGCTATGAAGATGTCATAGCACACTCTACCCAGGACAATGAAGGGAAGGAGGGAGGAGAGGGAGGGAGGGAGGGAGGAGGGAGGGAAGGAAGGAAGGAAGTTAGTTCATTTGAACTGTTATTTAAATTGCAAGGCATTCATAAACAAGATTCAGGGAGATTGGACATCTTGACAATTTTCTAATTTCCCCATCATGAACATGGCATGTGTCTATAATTATTCAACTTAACATGCTATTCTTTATACACAACCTATATATTTATTGTTAGTATTAGGAGTCCTAAGAACATTTAAATTTTACTGGTAAATATTATGCAGAAACTTCAGTTTTGCATACATGTTCTATCAGCCCCACTTTACTTATTTTGTGTTTCACTCAAATAAGAAATATTTATTAAGCAACAACTAAAAGAGACTGTGTTAGCATTGATAAGACAGAGATGTCACAGGTCTCAACAGAATTAGAGGTGACTTTAAAATGTCACTTATCCTATTAATACATAGATGTATTAGTGATGTTTTAAGGCAAGAACAATAGGAGAATAATAAAGAGCACTCTAACTCACACTAGTGAAAGATAATCTTAATGGCATAGATGCTATCTAAACAAAAGTTAGAAAAAGCAGCAGGAGTAAGTCAGCTGGGAAGGTGGAGGGTAATGCCAAAAGACACAGAAAATGGAATGATGAAAGTGTACACAAGAAAGAACCTAGAGGAAACAGAATGAAGTGATGATAATAAAAGCAGAAAATACTCAGTGGAAATAAATGACAGCAGGAATAAATCAGGCACCTGACCATGCAAAACCTTTTAAGCCAGGTTAAAAAGTCTGGACTTTATTCTAAGACTAATAAGGAGCCACTGACAATTTAAGTATGTATGAGACATCAAAAGAATTGCAGTTTAGGAAAACCTAGAGCAGGTAGAGTGAGAGAGTATAAAAAGTATTGATAGAAGAACAAGAAAGAAAAATATGAACAGTAATTAAAATGACAATAAATGGTACCCTGATCAACAATAGCAGCAATAGGATGTGCAGAATGGAGGAATTCCAAAAGTTGAATCTATAGTGGGAAGTAGACTAGTTATTGATTGAGCCCATCCCTGTCTCTTGAATTCCACACTTAAATATTCAACTGCTTACTCTCAAATTCTCCACTTGGATATCTAACAGGCATTTCTATTTAGTATGTCCAAAACAAAACTCCTGACATACACATAGCCACCTTGACATCTGTTCTCCTTCTTTTTCTTATCTCAGAAAATGGGAATGTTTTCACTGTAATTATACAAATCAAAAGCCTGAATTTTAGTTCTACAGAATATCTAGGAGTTGACCACCCAAGGAACTATTACAAACTGGTCAACATACAGAGGTGGTCAACATAAGGAACGAGGCCTACTGTACTGCTACATACATGTGGTACATGTGGGCTCTATAAAAATTAGGTCAACTTAAGAAGCTAGTGAATGTAGTGAAATGGTCAGCATTGGAGGTTCTGTGGTTTTTCCTTTACATTCACATACAATCCACTAATGAATCTGGTTGATTCCATCTCTGAAATAGTCACTAAAATAATCACTCCTTAGTACCTTCCTAGCTACTACTATATCATCCCTTCTTAGAAAACATATAGAATTGTGCTTTCTGTTACTAAACTTGATCAAACTGTTTTTTAACTAGTCTCCTACTTACAACCTTAGCCAGCTTCACTCTCTTAACCAAAATGCAACAGAAGAATCCTATGAAAACATATTAGCAAAGCTTTCTCTTACTGTTTCACATAGAAAGCAAATCCCTCACCCAGTAGTCCCTGTCACTATTGCTCTACCATTTTTCTCCTTAGCACTTGTTTGTTACATATCAAGAATTTAATGTTGTCTGCCTTCCATTAGAAAATAAGACCTTTAGAGGCAGAAACTTTCTTCACCACTACATTCTTAGCACATGAACAAAGCATGGAACACAGCGGATGCTAAATAAACCTCTTTTGGATGGATGTACATATGGTCACTTGTATGTATATATGTATCAATGTACAGAATAAAGGAGAAAGAGTTTCTTTCTAATGCTTAAGAAAACAGGAAGATGATGATGGTGCTATTTATTTAATTTAGCAAAAAATGACGTTTGGACTAGTCCAGTCTTAAATATGTTCACTTTGCCAAGCTCTTATATATCTATGTGGCCAAAAAAACAGGCAACCAGATGCACAGATGTGGAAAATAGAAATCTGGAAGACACACGTATCAGTCATAATACTCCACTGACTATAAAGGTTTTTCTAGGTAACACACTTGATATTTTCTTCCCCTTATTCTCGGTCTCTAAACCTTTGTCTAGTTGTATTATGTTGATTATAATTTTCAGATGAAAGCTAATAAAAATATTATTAGGTTTCTCTTCTTAACCTGCCCAAATGGCAATCCTCCACATTTTAGAAAATATATACATTTTATTTCCTTACTTGGTTTCCCAAAAGAAAGGTAGACTGTGATTTTTTTTAACATCAGTTTATTTTTCTCACCATCATATGTATCCTTTCATATTCTGCAACATTTTCTAGTCTACCTAAAGAACAAAGTCAAAGATATAGTAACTTTAAATTTTAAGTAAAATTTATTGTAGACCTACCAGACACTGAACATTTTCTGCTTCATTTTCTTATATAATTATCATTAGCCATCTTAACACGCCTATCATTGTCATCATGATCACAATGAAGAAAATAATGTGCAGCATAATTTTAAGCAATAAATCTGATGAAAGAATGAAGATCACCAGACTCCAATATTCTTTTCACTAGTTATGAAGTATGTTAGGTGTCATAGCTAAAAAAATATAAAGTTTACAAGCAACTTTGGCTACTGTAGTCAATTTTAACTCTAATTTTTCCTTTTTTATAAAAACAAATTAGATTCCCTGAATTTAATGTATATAAATATATGTATATATTTATATATACACTTATATAATGCTTATTATATAACCAATAACATTATGCTTTCCTTCCATCTTCTCTTACCATATAAGCAAAAAACTGTTGGGGAAATATGAAACTTAGTGAGAATATAGACAAAGAGCAAGAAGAAGAGTTTTCTATAAGAGAAAATGAGAAATCAAAAAAAATCAAGGGAGAAATACATTTATGTTGATATAAAATCAGATGAGTCTATTACTCACATACAATGATTTGGTAAATTCTTTCATATTGAGAAATAATAGAAAGGTCTTTCCTTTATTTTAGATTTTTTTTTATTGTTTGGTAAATTCATTGACAGTACAAAGAATTAGGTTATACTGATTGCATTTGTTAAAGTCCCTCTTGTGTCCTGCCCCCAACAGGTGTGCCACACACTCTTGACTCCCATCCCCCTTTCCAATCCCTCCCCTGCACCACCCTTATACTAGCTTATCTACTGTTGGATTCTTGCGTCTCTAGTCTCCATTCTTGTGATGCTTTAATGGCTGAATAGAATCCCATGATATACATAGACCACAGCTTGTTAATCCATCCCGGGGTTGGTGGGCATTTAGGTTGTTTCCACATTTTGGCTACTATAAATTGAGCTGCAATAAAGAGTCTAGTGCAAATGTCCTGATGATAAAAGGATGAAAGATTTTTTTCTTAAAATACATTCTGAATGGGCTTCTTCAAAACAGTGGAAAATGAGTCAAAATATTTTATGCAAAGGTCCTTGACAAAGCAACATCCAAATATTAACAGCAATAAGATGGATGCATTAAAGAAGAATGAAAATAAACAAGAAAATTTAGTGAGAATGAAGTTTTCATACAAAATACAATCCCAGTTACCCATGCTGAAATCCTAGCATGCCAGGAGCAATGGCAGAGTCCTCCTGCAGGGAATTCAGGTTTGGAAACCTGATAGCAGATTCTGTATCCAGGCCCCATAATGTGGACTAGCCCATAAACCACAATATGGTTCCTTAGAATATTCATCTACGACATAGGAACATTTATGACAAAGAGTGGTAAGGATGAAATGGAATAGCTACCTTCATGTAATCCTCCCCCCACATTTATAGAAAAGGAAAGGACAAAATCAGAGTGCATAAGCACAAATTAGCATCTGAGAGCCAAGCAGACTGCAGACTCAAGTCCATCCATTGGCAGAGCTACACATCTAAAGCCTGAACAAATACCCTTTCACAGAAAGCTAGATTTTCTCAAGTATAACATGAAACTGAATCGTAAAGTCAGATTATTAGTGCCATCTATACTTGTGATCTAGCTTTTTTGTCATTAGAGGTCTGTGTTTAATCTTACTTCCTGTAAGGCTCCATTTTTCCAAGAGAAGATTAATACTGTTCGAAAACTGTTCTGATCACTTACACAACATATGCTGCATTTTATGTCAGAATGAAGTCAAAGATGACAAAACTTTCTATGTTGCCAGGAGCCATGAACTGAAAAAGTCTTTTTTAATTATATTTTCACTTTATTCTTTTTCTATTTTCAAAGTTTCAAAAATAGCAGCAAAATTATATTAAAAAAATCTTCTTTCAAAGTCTTTTCTCTCATACTAAATATTCTATTTAAAAACTATAGTACCATGTTACAAGGTTATACATCTTATTTCACTTCATTTTCCATTATGTGCTAATCAAATTGACTAAAAATATGATCTTTTGGAGTAAGATTCCATATAAATTTTATCATACACTATTTCACCATTGCAAAAAAGAAAAAAAAACCTAGAATATCCAGTTCTAAATGTGTAAGTAGTTACAGAAGCACAAAAGGTAACAAAGACCAGTTTTCTCTTCTCAAAAGTATTTTAAATCTATTAATGCTACTAAAAATTGTTTATTTTTGTTGATGTACTCTGGTTAAATGCATCTTATGACAATATGTATTTAAAATATTAAGTATTTAATTTCTTTCCTGCCATACATTTAGCATTTATTAAATTTTATGCGTTAATGTTTACAATAAATTACCTTTTGCTAATTAGATTGTAATTACACCAGCCTTGAGAGGATGAAAAGAAGTTTATCTGATTAAATAAGCAAACATTCTTCTCTATGACACCAGAAGACAATAAATTGGACTCAACTACAGAAATAAAGTAACCATAAATAATTGATTTAGGAGATGAAAAATGTGACATCCTAATAGTCTTCAAATAAAATGAGCAGCAGAGGCAGGGAGACACCTATGAATTATTTGCATAATCACTATTGCTTTTCTTCTTTGGTTTCTAACTATTGAGATTCTAAGAGGCTAATAAAAAGTATCAAAATTTACAGCACCCAGCTCGGCAATAGCTCAGCAGCTAGGGCATGAGCCACATACACTGGAGCTGGCATGTTCGAATCCAGCCCAGGCCTGCCAAACAACAATGACTACAACCAAAAAACAGCTGGGTGTTGTGGTGGGTGCCTGTAGTCCTAGCTACTTGGGAAGCTGAGGTAAGAGAATCACTTAAGCCCAAGAGTTTGAGGTTGCTGTGAGCTATGACACCACAGCACTCTACCCAAGGTGACAGCTTGAGACTCTGTCTATAAATAAATAAATAAATAAATAAATAAATAAATAGGACCCAAATTTAGAAGTATAACAGTTCTTGAAAATTGAGTTCAACCTCCTCATTCTATAGATGAGGAAACCAGAAACCATAAGCTGGTGGATGAAGGTCACACACCTTCTGGTGATGATTAGATTTGAGACCAGGCACTGGTCATCACCCTACAGCAGCTCTCCAAGCTTTGCACTTACGCTTGATCCAAATGTTCCCTTGCTGCAAGAGTTCACCAGGACAGGTAGGTAAAAGGTGAATGGGCCTCAGGAAAGGAAAAAAAACGCTTGATCTCCTGAACACAAAAAACAGGATTCAGGATACACAGCTGACCTTTGATAAACATGTTTAAACCACGCATGTCCACTTGTACACAGATTTTTTTCCAATAAAAACAGTCAGCCCTCCATATGCATGGCTTCTGTATCTTCAACCAAGCACAGATTGTAAATACAGTATTTGGAGGAAGCAAACCCTGCAGATATGGAGGGCCAACTACGTATTCCTCTGGGCTGAATTCTGGACTTCAGTATGTGGAAATCTTGGTATCCAAGGAGTGGGGGTCAAAAGGAGAAACACCTATATTTCCAAAGAGAAAGTTAAGAATACACCTATCATAACCTTTCAAATGATGGATAGCTCAGCTAGGGTTCAGTGGCTACACAGAATGAACAGAATGCACCTGAGTCTTAAGGATCACCATCTGCAAATATGTGAATAACTGAGAAGGAAAATTAGATTTCTGAGAATTAACACCATTGATGGCTGTGATAGGACAATATGGTTTCAAAGAAGATTTAGGTAACTCAGTAAGTAGAAGGTATGGAATGCATAAGAAAAAAAGATGGAAAAAACTTAGAATGTTTAAGTTGGCAAAATAACCTTCACAAAATATTCAAGTCAATGCTTTGGTATTGAAAGCCATAATGGTATAAATCTCTATAGTCACATCTGATATCTCAAATCCAGTTTTAATATTTCTAGGCACATAAATAAATGGCTATGTACCTAACAACACAGAAAAATCACAGGAGAAACAGATAGGCTATTTTCCTATTCAAATATTAATATATGACTGCCATAACTAATCAGAGTATTTTACTAGCAAAAGGAAGTCTGTTTGACAATTCAAGGCTAAGAATTATATAATATACAGGAAGAATAGCTAAAGCACTAAATAAAATTTTGTGGAACAGATTATTTCAACTGTAGCAATCATCAAAAGTGTAGCAGCAGATAAATGCATATTTCTATTTATGTGACATTCTATTTTAGTAGACAATGTCACAAAACAAATAGTCTTAAAAGGTCTTTTCTCTACAGCTCAAGTCCCACACAGAAACAAGGATTTCACTATTTAACAAATTCTTAATTAAGGTTGTTCTTAAATTGTTTTAACACTACTGTGGTAAAAAAATTATTAAAGTATTAGAGATGTAAATGTATAAATAATCTTTATATATTTATAAATATATATATCTCAAAATAAAAATGATTTTTACAAAGTTGACTATAAAGAATGATTCACCATCTCTTTATTGTGATATGAAATAATAAATCAATCAAAATACTTTATAAAAACTGATTAATCTCATAGCCAGGCATTGTGGCGAGTGCCAGTAGTCCCAGTTACTGGGGAGGCTGAGGCAAGAGAATTGCTTAAGCTCAAGTTTGATGTTGCTGTGAGCTGCAATGCCACGGCATTCCACCGAGGCTAACATAGTGAGACTCTGTCTCAAAAAAACAAACAAAAAAAAACTTGATTAATCTCCAAGAAACTTCTCAATTATACAAAGTAACCTTGCTCATCTTAAAAGTATTATCCCTACAAACCTAAAAGAACCATTTTCTTGATGTCATCTTGTGTGTAATCGCCCACTCCTAGACAAAGATTTAAATAACAGAAAAATGAAACTTGAAATAAATAAAATATTAACACCTTTCAAATTCACACATTAACCAACTTTTTAAACTTATAAGCTGTGCACTGAGGAGGAAAATAACCCTGGAATGTTAAGCCCATTATCAAATAGTAATTATGTCATAAATTAAATGTGTTAATTGTGTTAGTTACAAATTGGGATGAGCTTTGATTAAATGTATCTAAAGTCTGAGGGAGGAAAGTAAAACATATCAGTAAAGAGAATTAAAAACCCTGCTAAAAGAAAACTGAATCCTATTCCCAAACGATCTTTCTTGGTATAGAACTTCTCATAAATACATCCCTAAATTTTTTATTATTTATCTTCAAAACCTCTACACGTAAGGAATCCTTCTAGAACCTGCCCCTGTGAATTCTTCCTGAATGTTGGAATAACGCATGTATTTATAACACATAATTTTTCTACTATTATTTTTGCCAATATAGCCTTCTCCCATACTCTGATACAAGAAGTAGAAATATCTCTGCTGAAACAAATTACAAAACAGACTCTGAAAGTTCATGCATATGTAAGAAAATGTACTAAAAGAGAAAAAAAACTATTAAAACAAGAATGAGAACTCGGTGTACGCTCCTAATTTTAAAGTGGGATTAAATCCAAATGAGAACACAGGCAATTCAGGATATCAAGCATGCTGTAGGATAGAAATAGTTAATAGGCCCACTTATTGGTACTTGCATACAAAGTGCTAAGCACCTTGAGACTAAAAGAAGTAATAATATGTTAACTAACAGATAAAAAGCAGTGTCATACTAACAATGAACGGATCATCCACATTGTATAGAGACTGGGGAAAATACAACACATCACTTCGTCAAAGTAGCCGGACTGACTGTCCACAGTGTGTCACCGTTAGCCATGTCTCACACTGCACAGATCCTACATGGTCATGTAAAATGACTGGATCATGTATAAACTCATTTTCCACTGCACCATCTAACTGCGACCCTAAAGTTCCATTTATACACTATCAGCAAGCAAGGTTAAAGGACAACTGTCAGGATATGTGTTACATTGTAATCAGGAAAGGACATCTTTTTTTTTTTTTTTTTTTTTAGGAAAGGACATCTTAACAAATGATCTTTACTGGGAATAGTGAAAATGGGGAATTAGTGCTTAATGCTTACAGTGTGGGGAAGATGAAAAAGTTCTGATGGGTCGTGGTGGTGGTTGCACAACGATGTGCATGTACTTAATGCTATAACTGTACATGTAAAGATGGTTAAGATGGTAAAATTTTATGTTATGTATATTTAACCACAATTTTGTTAAGGTAGGAAAAACTTTAAGACTTAATTTCACATCACTCTTTTTTAATAATGTTAATTTGAACTTTTGATTTGAAACTGTACAGAAAAATGAGAATATTCAATATTATATTTTTTAATGAAAAGCAAAAGTCTAAATGACTAAAAATTATTAAAACAGACCAAACTGGGAAAAGTACATGTTCTTTTATGACCTGTTAACGGCAGAGTTGGTGCTTACTCACTGCACAATATACCTCACATTATATATTAGATTGCTTAAATGATGGTACAGACAATGCTGCTAAGAAAAAAAGAATCCTTCCTCCCCAACTTCTAGCCCTGGATTACCTCTCCAAATTTACAAAGAATTTAATTCAGGGAAATTTAGTATTTTGAGAGTATTTTGAGAACCGAATCACATTTCTATCTTCTTAAATACCCAACTATCAAATTTCTAAGACTATAGTAGCCCATATTGGTGATGGTTCATGCCTATAATCCTAGCACTCTGGGAAGCCAGTGCATGTGGATAAGCTCAAGACTTCAAGACCAGCCTGAGCAAGAACAAGACCCCCACCTCTACTAAAAATAGAAAAATTGGCCAGTATTGGGGCAGGCACTTATAGTCTCAGCTACTAAGGATGCTGAGGCAAGAGGCTCTTTTGAGCCCAGGAGTTTGAGGTTGCTGTGAGCTATGAAGCCATGACACTTTACCCAAGGCACCTGAGTGAGACTCTGTCTCAATGTGTATTTATATACACACACATCTGTCTCAATGTGTATATGTATATATAAATATACATCTATATTATATATAGTAGGCCATATCAACCATTAAAGATGCATAGTGAGAAAGGAAAGGTAGACTTTTATATGAAAGAAAACTTTTCCTTTTTCCTACACTGAAACTGACCCTCTTCAGCAACAAGTCCTTTGCCTCATCTAGACAGCTTGTACAAGGATAAAGAGGAAAAGGAACCTGAGACAGCCATAGGTCTCGGCCTCAAACCACTTACTGGAGACAGAGACAGAGAAAAGCCAAGCTAACAATAAAAAGTTGCTCCATCTCCCTTTGCTGTGGATCCCTGTGTGTAGCATAACTCACCAAGGAATCTCAGAAGGAAAACGAGAACCAATGATGGAGAACCCCAACCGCCAAGAGAAACTCCAAAGGATGCGAGATAAGCAGCCCATCCATCTCCTTTCCAACGTCCATATTTAAAGCTTAGGTTCATTCCTTCATATTAATTTGAAACTTAAAAAATATTTAAAAATAAAATACAGTTATGGTTCATTTATAAAACCATAATTTCTTAATGTCTTCCATCCTGTCTCCCCCCAAAATTTTACCTTTTGCATATTAACCAAATCTACTATGAAAAAGAAAAAAGTAATTCACAGGATCGTTCTATGGAAGGGGAAGAAAGGAAACTTTTCATTAATGGCTTAAGTCTCATTAGAAAATCTCACTTTAAACTCAATTACTTTATAATTATATTGGGCCACCTGACACTTGGGCAGAAAAGAATTAACATCTTAGTGGAGAACATCTTTACAGGAACTGAAATATCCCTTACTGTAAACTCCCCAACCTAACTAATTAAAACTCTCTCTGGTTTAAATGTTACATGAAAATGTCAGACAGTAAAAGTTAATGTGCAAAAGATATATACCAACAAGCAAATGCAGAAGAGGAAATAAAATCCTAAACATAACAATACCTTCAACATCCAGGAATACTTCATACCTAATAGTTGGAATCCCCTAGTTGATGTCAAAATTTCTAATCTCTAAAATGTTTTAATAAATTATATGCATATTCTTTATACTATTTAACTTCATGTTAGAAACATCAAATCCATGTTACTTGATATTACTTGAATTCTTAAAAGCTTCAAATCTTTTTTTTTCCCTAATTAAAATGGACAATGAAAAAAAATCATCTAATAAGAAAAAAAAAAAAACACTTAATTTTACAATAAGAAAACTAACCCATAGGAGGCTAAGGGGCTGCAAATTAACATAAGGACTCTGGGCTCCCATTATTATGCTTATTCTATCCTGGCCACCCAGAGCCTATCTAGCCCATCAGTAGAAACTGCAAATACGATGACATAAGAACTGAATAGAATTAAAGGGAAATGGCTAAGATTCATTCTACCCTGCAAAGAAATTGGAGCCAAATAATAACTGAAGATGACTATTAGAGATTAATTTTTCTTTCTTGAAATTTTTCCCATGGCCTTGCCATTTCAGGATCAATGGTATATATTTCCTATGGGTAGAAAAGATAAAACATTAGAATAAGAGGTCATTCCTCAGTACTGAGCTTAAAATTAGATTTCTGTTAATATCTACTGTGAGAATATTGTCTTAAAAACTATGTGGTTCAATTGCAAGAGCTGAGTATTTACAGGGGGGAAAAACTTAATGCTTTCATAAAACATTCCCTTAAAATTCCTACTATATGCAGAGGATAGGAAGGATGTAGAATATCTGAGGAGGATGTAGTCCTATCTGAGGAAAGGACAGAGTTTCAGACACTGGGAAGACACGAAAGCCCTTCCTGGGCCAATGGAGAACATGCAGAGTCAGAGGGATAAGACCAGAATTTAGAGGCAACTGAATACCTGGTGTTCTCCCCCTCCCTAGATAAAAATGGGCTAGGGAGAGGAAACCTAGGAAGGGACAGAAGATCAAAGAGGGACTTTTAAGAACCAGAGCAGAGGGTATTTGCGCCCTGCTTCCTGCCTTGACCGCCATAGGAAGGCCGTCTCACAGTGGCTTTTACCAAGCTCTAGACTAGAGAATTGTGCATAGTGCATTTAGACACCAAGTCTGCCTTGAAAGTATCTTGCTTTGTAACTGGTTAATGGGGGATGTGCAAATGCTAAAAGGGTCAGTGGAAACATTATTTTCCAAAATATTTGCTACATCACATTAGATTTTTCAAACAATGACTAGAAATTCACATTGGATATAAATTCCCTTGTAACTATACTAGTAGTAAATATATTCCAATTATCAAATATAAGGCAGGCCAGATTACAAAGAAATTTCTTCCCAGTATATACATTTGAATGCCCAAAGGGAAATTAAATATGTATTTCTAATGACCTATGGAGTACTTTATTTCAAATTGCCAAATTTCAAATCTTATCCTCATACTTAGCCCTATTTGCTTAGTTACTTGAAAACTTATAATGCTTTCTCAGCTTTTTACAAACTACCCCTTTTAAGCCTAGGGAAGTTATATACAACTTTTCACTTCATCAATTACTTCCATCCTCACACTTGAGCAAACATTCTTCAGGATAACCATTACAAAGATTTCCTTCATTACAAATGAGTGTCCCTTTTGATCACAGGCACCATTTGGAATAATTAACTATCAAATATACAGCCTTCTGAATGGAGTTTACTGCATTAATGGAACACTGTATATGTAATATATTTGACAGAAATTTCTTTCACTTTGGAAAGCTAAGGTCATTTCTAAACAATTAACTGTTTAAAAATAAAACAAATGACTCAAATACAGTGTTACAATTTTTAGATCCATTATGTTAACTAAGGAAAAGTCACCTTTTCACTCTTTAGTTAAAAAATACCCGTGTAAAATATATAAGGACTTAAAAAAGCTAAACATATTATTTCAGCTAATTATATGGTCTCTAAAAAATTAATTTTTTAAAAGTCATAGTACAACAATTCAAAAAACATAGACGTAACACTGAGGGTGAAAAGTGAAGGTTTTTATACATTACTACAAATATTCCTCCAAAGAAAACCACAGGTTACAATAGTTACTGGTAAAAACAGTTACTACTGGTAACCTTCTACAAGGCTAAACATATAGTATAAATATATGTATATGAGACTATAAACAGAAAGATAGATACACACAAGTATGTAAATACATAGTTTAGGCTTTTTAATTTTTAAAGCAAATGAGCTTGTACCATATACATTAATTGGCATTTTACTTGTTTCACAAAAAAATAAACCCAGATATAATTTTCCAAGTTCATGTCTAGATTTTTGACATTTTGTAATAAATCACCTGGTGCCACAATTTATCTATAATACCTTAATTTAGCTATTTCCTTTTTGGCATTTGTTTCCAAACTTTGCTATCAAATTGATTTACAATGAACATTCTTATATGTATATTTTAGCTTAGATATATGAGCATTTGTTGTGTCTACTTTTAATTATGCCTAAGTAATAATCTCATTCCCTTAGGAAAACAGAAATATGATCAATTTACCACCATTAACACACTTCATCCTCTAGTGAGCCTGAATAAAATAGGCTTTTTTAAAATATTGGTTTCGGTATTTTATTTCCTTCTTTATAATTATTATTATCATTATTATTATTTGGGATTAATTGAAGGTACAAAGAATTAGGTTACACTGATTGTGGCTGTTAGGTAAAGTCCCTCTTGCAATTGCATCCCACCCGCAAGAGGCATGCCATACGCCATGACCCCCTCCCATCCTCTGCCCTCCTCCCCTCTCCCCGATCCCTGCTCATCTACTGCCTTTATATTGGAATTCAGTACATTGGATTCTTGCTTCTCCATTCTCGTGATGCTTTACTAAGAAAAATTAACCCCATCCAGGTTAATACAAAAGATGTAAAGTCTCCATCTTTTTTAATGGCTGAATAGCAATCTATGTTATGTATATACTACAGCTTCTTAAAACATCCCTGGGTTGGTGGGCATGTAGGTTGTTTCCACATTTTGGCAATTGTAAATTGAGCTGCAATAAACAGTCTAGTGCAAATGTTCTTATGATAAAAAGATTTTTTTTTTTCTTCTGGGTAGATGCCTAGTAATGGATTCCAGGGTCTAAAAAGATGTCTCATTTGAGTTCTTTCAGGATTCTCTACTTGCCATCTGATCTTTGAGAAACCAAACAAAAGCATACAGTAGGAAAAAGAATACCTGTTCAACAAATGATGCTGGGAGAACTGAGTAACCATAAGTAAAAGACTGAAACTTGACCTCTAACTTTCACACCTTGCAAAAATTGACTCAAGGTGGATAAGAGACTTAAATCTAAGACATGAAATGATAAAAATCTTAGAAGGAAGTGTAGGGAAAACTCTTGACAATGCTGGACTGGGGAAAGATTTTATGATAAAGACTTCAGTGGCCATTATAACAACAAAAATTAATCAATAGGACTTAATAAAGCTGAAAAGCTTCTGCACAGCTAATGACACAAGTAAAGTAAAAAAGACAACCTTAAGAATGGGAAAAGACATTTGTGGAGTATCAATCTGACAAAGGAGTGAAAACTAGAATCTATGGAGAACTCAAATTAAACAAAAGAAAAAGAGTAAACAATTCCATCTACCTCTGGAAAAGAGATATGAACAAACCTTCTATGATGAAGACAGGCGAATGGCTAACATTTTAAAAAATGCTCATTGTCCCTGATTATCAGAAACGCAAATCAAAACCATCCTGAGATATCACCTAATCCAGTGAGAGTAGCACACATCACGAAGTCTCAAAGCTGAAGATGTGGAGAATTTTACACTGCTGTTGGGACTGCAAACTAGTATTTTATTTCTTAATGTTAATAAGAATCAGTAATATCAAAAATCCTAAAATGTCAAACTAAAACTGATTTATAGATACAAAATGTTTGTCCGGAGACTTGACCTCTGCAAGGACACATAGATATCCAGCGGTAAATTAAGACTAGAAATTAGTTTCACAATTCTAGGCTACTCCCACTGTATCACATCTTCATTTCCTGAAGAAGGACACCGAGGGCCAAGGGAGCCCTATTAGAACAACAATAGCACCTGGAACTGAAATACTTCTCAATATGGGGTTATCTGATGGGATCCCTTGTCACTACAAAGTAAAGCTTCTATCATTTCATTCATTCATTTATTTGCTCACTGGCTCACAAGTCACTGAATTAAGATCGCCTCAGAAGGATAAGAAACGTCAAACACAAGGGTTACTCTTAACTTCAATTGAAATTGGAACAATAAGATGCACAGAGATGAAATTATACAATTCCACAATCATTTAAATAAACTGGAAATATAATAGAGTTCAAGTATATTTAGATATTTATCCTATCAGAAGCTGATTTCTTTGAGACCAATCAAGGTAAAAGATGATGGAGCACTTTGGAGGTTCAAAGTAGTAAAATACCATCTCCCTATATGAATCAGGAAAATCTTCATGGAGTAAGTAGCATTGCATGTGAGTCTTGAAAGACAAAAATAGGACAGGATTAGAATGCATTCCTTTCCTCTCTTGTCTGTGAAACATCATTTTCTAAATACATGTGTTTATATACATACACACATACACAAAGTAAAATAAAAATGTAGTTCTCGATAAATTTTCCATAGAATGTAGAAGAAAAGTTGACTTAAAAAAAAAAATACACACATGGTGGTGCCTGTGGTTCAAAGGAGTAGGGCGCCAGCCCCACATGTCAGAGGTGGCAGGTTCAAACATAGCCCCAGCCAAAAACTGCAAAACACAAACAAACAAACAAACAACAAAAAAAAACCCACTTATTTATATATACATATAAATACAAATATATATGCATATATATGTACGTATATACACATACACAAAAATGTATATATGCATACACATATATATTTATATATAGACATATACAAATATATTTATGTGTCAGACGAATGGTTAACATATGGAGAAAGGCATGCGTGTGTATATGCACATATATAAATATATATTATACACACACATATACCACATATACATGAATATAAATGTCACACACACATATACAGACATATATATTCATGTACATGTGTATGTGTGAATTTTTATATATATAAATATAAATAATTTATTGATATATATATATATATATATAAATTCAAAAGCTAAAAGCTTCAGGCATTTCCAGTTTTATTCTCCACAAGGCAACTGAGGAATAGGAATTTTTTTTCAAAAATTAGCATCACATAGGGGCAGAGCAAGATGGTGGCCAAGTAACAGCTTCTTTGCAACCGGGCTTGGTGAGACTGGGGACAGAAGACTTCAGGCTCTGGCTTGTGGGCTCTGCCCCAGAAACATCTCTTTGGGGACACAGAGAGACAGCAAGAGACTTCTGGACTCCAGGATGAGGACAAAGAAAGTGAACAGGCAAGTGGTTGTGTTCAGTCGTGCCTGTCACTTCTGTATCAACAACAGCAGTAAGACTGCAAACAGGAAAGGCTTTTCCTGTGGGTTGTTTTGTCTTTTATGGACTTGGGCACTCAGTTGAATTACTTGGGAGAACCTGGGTGAGAGTGTGATGACTTTAAGCATTGTCTAAGGTCCCAGACAGAGCCGTTGAGCCAGAACAGAGCTAATACTGTTCAGGGGCCACAGGCAGCCACTGTGGGACATCTGCCCCTGCAAGCTGTGCCCTCAGAGTCACAGAGCTAGGCTCAGGCTGAGAGTCCTTGGGCGAGTGATCTTGTGACTGTGCAACCCAAAGGCTGGGCCATCAGGGGCATAGAGTGACACAGGTTTTGGCACACTGGATAAGAGGCAGCCACTTCAGGAGAGAGCCCAGGGACGAGTACTTTTCTGGAAAGCTTCAGCTTAGCTGAGGTTAACAGTTTAAAGTGTCTTTTAAGTGGGCTGAGAGATTTAGGCTTTCAACCCAGTGGGGTTTGAGACATCAGCAGAGACCTCTAGTCTCCATCTCATACAGCTATATCAGCATTGTGGTTATCATCTCATACCCAGAAGATCACCTGTTTTCCAGACACCAGACAATATTAAGTAAGATATATATACTGCTATGGTTTGTTTTTTTTGTTTTTGTTTGCTTGTTTGATTGTTTAATTTCAAAATTTTCCCTCTAGATTTTTCTTTCCTTTTTTTCTTCTTTTCGAGGTTAAATATAATTTTCCATTGTTGCCCTCTTTCACAACAAGAGCTTCATTTTTGCTAGTGTTTCTGCCCCTATTATTTCGTTGTTCCCCCAATTTTATCCCATAAGGTTTTCTATTTGTTGGTTTGGTTTGGTTTTATTTTTAGTATTTTTGTCTTTATTCTATATTTGGTGGAGGTGGGGTACTGTGTCTGCTCAGCTTGACAAAGAGCTACTGACCTCAAGGGAATCACCTAACCCAACACCCCAAAAGGTTGGGGGTTTTTCAGGGTGGGTAAAAGTATACTAATGTACAGCTTTATTATTCCTGTCTCCCTGTTTCTGAGCCTCACTTCTTTTTGTCAATATTCCCTTTAACTCACCCTCTCTCCTTTCTCTTTTTTATTTTTTTTTTATCTTTTTTCCCTTCTTGCTCTTTAATATCATCCTTTTGGTTCTATACCAAAAGGACTCATCGAAATCTTAGGCCAGAGGCAAGGTAACTTAAAGAGCAAGAGGAAGTAAAAGAAAAATTAGGGCAAGGAAACAGAAAAAAGAAAACACTAATGAGGAAGAATCAGCAGGAAAATCCTTGCAACATGAAAACCCAGTCTAGAGCAACCTCTGCAAGGGACTGGGAGGTAGCTATTGCAGAGGATTCCACCTATAAAGAAATGTTAGAAAAGACAGAAAGGGAATTTCGAATACAGATGATGAAAATAATGAAGGAAATGAAGGAAACAATGAAGAAAATTGCTGATAAAGTGAAAATAACCAAAAGGAAATCCAAAAAATAGAATCAACTAAAAGACGAATGATAAGAAGAATATAGAAAGAATACAGCAGAGCTGAAGAAATTGAAGCAGTCAATTAGGGAACTTAAAGATGCAATAGAAAGTATCAACAACAGATTAGAAGACACAGAAGAAAGATCTCAGAGGTAGAAGACAAGGCTCTTGAGATAACTCAGATAGTTAAAGAGGCAGAAAAGAAGGGAGAGAAAACAGAATGTTCACTGACAGAATTACAGGACATTATGAAGCATACAAACATATCAGTTACAAGTATGCCAGAAGGGGAAGAAGAATGCCCCCAGAGGAATAGAAGTCATACTAGAGAGTATTATAAATGAAAATTTACCAAATATCCCCAAAGATTCTGACACACTCCTCTCAGAGGGATATCAGACCCCCCAATCACTTCAACTCAAATAGAGCTTCTCCAAGACATTGGCATGAACCTGCCCAAAGTCAACAAAAAGGAAAAGATTCTGCAAACTGCCCGGAGTAAGCACCAGTTGACCTACAGGGGTAAATCCATCAGGGTGGCTGCAGACTTCTCTAATGAAACACTTCCAGCAAGAAGACAATGGTCATCTACCTTTAATCAACTTAAACAGAATAATTTCCAGCCCAGAATTCTATATCCTGCTAAGCTAAGCTTTAAAATTGAAGGAGAAATCAAATCTTTTTACTGATATACAAACATTGAGGAAATTCGCCACAACAAGACCAGCTCAACAGGAAATACTTCCACTTGTTCTACATACTGACCCACACAATGGATAAACAGCAAAGTAAGCACTCGGAAATTTAAGGACAGAACCTAGCTTCCACATTGAAGCAAAAGATAAAACTAAACAATGGACTTTCACAAAATAAGATGAATAGAACACTATCACACTTATCAATTATCTCAATAAACGTTTTAAATTACCCACTGAAGAGGCATAGATTGGCTAATTGGTTTAAAAAACACAAGTCATCCATTTCCTGTCTGCAGGAAACACATCTAGCCTCAAAAGACAAACTAAAGCTGCAAGTTAAGGGTTGGAAGACAATTTTTTAGGCAAACAGAATTCGAAGAAAAGAGGGATAGCAATCTTATTTTCAGATACATATGGATTTAAAGCAACTCAAGTCAAAAAGACATAGATGGACACTTCATTTTGGTCAAGGGAAAAATACAACAAGAAGAGATTTCAATTCTAAACATTTATGCACCCAACTTAAATGCTCCCAGATTCTTGAAAGAGACCTTAATTAGCCTAAACAATATGATATCCTCTGACACCATAATACAAGGGGACTTTAACACTCCTCTTACAGAGCTGGACAGATCCTCTAAACAGAAATTAAAGAAAGATATAAGGAACTTAAATGAGACCCTAAAACAACTGTGCTTGATAGACTTATATAGAACACTCTATCCCAAAACTAAAGAATATACATTCTTTTCATTGGCCCATGGAACATTCTCCAAAATTGATCATAACCTAGGACACAAAACAAACCTTAACAGAATCAAAAGAATTGAAATTTTACCTTGCATCTTCTCAGACCACAAGACATTAAAAGTGAAATACAAGTCCGGCAAAAACGTTCAACCCCACAGTCATCGAAATTAAACAACCTAATGCTGAATGACACTTGAGTGCAGGAAGAAATTAAAAAAAGGAAATCATTAACTTCCTTGAGTATAACAATGAAGACACAAGCTACCAAAACCTGTGGGATACAGCAAAAGTAGTCCTGAATGGAAAAGTTATCATTTTAGGTACCTACATCCGAAAAACAGAAAGACAGCACATCAACAAACTCAGAAGCCAGCTTATGAAATTGGAAAAAGAAGAACAATCCAAGCCTAAACCCAGCAAATGAAAAATAATATACAAAACTAAGTCATAGATAAATGAAATTAAAAACATAAGAATCATCTGAAAATCAATGAAACAGGAGTTGGTTTTTTGAAAAAATAAATACAATACATAAACCTTTGGCCAGACTAACTAGAAATAATAAAGTTAAATGTCTAGTAACCTCAATCAGAAATGATAAAGGGGAAATAACAACAGATCCACAGAGATACAAGAGATTATCTCTGAATACTTCCAGAATCTATATGCCCAGAAATTTGACAATGTGAAGGAAATGGATCAATATTTGGAATCACACTCTCTCCCTAGACTTAACCAGGAAGAACTAGATCTTCTGAACAGACCAATTTCAAGCATTAAGATCAAAGAAATGATAAAAAAATCTCCCAACAAAAAATTCCCTGGTCCAGATGCCTTCACACCTAAATTCTATCAAACTTTCAATGAAGAGCTTATTCCCAAACTGCAGAAGTTATTCCAAAATTTGAGGAGAAAGGAATCTTTCTCAACACATTCTATGAAGCAAACATCACCCTGATACCAAAACCAGGAAAAAAAACAACTAAAAAGGAGAACTTCAGACCGATTTCACTAACGAATATCGATGCAAAACTTCTGAACAAAATTCTAGCCAATAGATTACAGCTTATCATCAAAAAGGTCATACATCATGATCAAGTAGGTTTCATTCCAGGGATGCAAGGCTGGTTTAACATACACAAGTTGATAAACATTATTCATCATATCAAAAGAAGCAAAAACAAAGACCATATGATCCTCTCAATAGATGCAGCAAAAGCATTTCATAAAATCCAGCATCCTTTTCTAGAACACTGAAGACTATAGGCATAGGTGGCACATTTCTTAAACTGATCGAAGCTATCTATGACAAACCCACAGCTAATATTTTACAGTGCTAAAGATTCTAGCCAATACAATTAGGCAAGAGAAGGAAATAAAGGGCATCCAAATGGGAACAGAGGAGGTCAAACTCTCCCTCTTTGCTGACGATATGATCTTACACTTAAAGAACCCCAAAGACTCAACTACAAGACTCCTGGAAGTCATCAAATAATATAGTAATGTCTCAGGACATAAAATCAATGTCTACAAGTCAGTCGCCTTTGTATTTGCAAATAACAGCCAAGATCAGACATTAATTAAAGACATAACTCCCTTCACCATAGCTTCAAAGAAAATGAACTACCTAGGAATATACCTAATAAAAGAGGTAAAGGACCTCTATAAAGAAAATTATGAAACCCTAAGAAAAGAAATATCAGAAGATATTAACAAATGGAAGAACATACCATGATCATGGCTGGGAAGAATCAACATTGTTAAAATGTCTATACTTCCCAAATCAATCTAATGATTCAAGCCATTCCTATTAAAATACCAATATCATACTTTCAAGACTTGGAATAAATAATCCTCCATTTTGTATGGAATCAGAAAAAGCCTCATATTGCTAAGGCAGTTCTTAGCAATAAAGACAAAGCCAGGGGCATCAGCCTACCAGACTTCACGCTGTACTACAAGGCCAATGTGGTCAAAACAGCATGGTACTCACAAAAATAGAGACATAGACATTTGGAATTGAATAGAAAACCAGAAAATGAAACTAACATCTAACAACCACCTAATCTTCGATAAACCAAACAAGAACATACACTGGAGGAATGAATCCCTATGCAATAAATGGTACTGGGAGAACTAGATATCCACATGTAAAAGACTGAAATTGAACTTGCACCTTTCTCCCCTCACAAAAATTTATTCAAGATGGATAAAAGTCTTAAATTTAAGGCATGAAATGATAAAAATCCTCACAGAAAGCACAGGAAAAACATTGGAAGATATCAGCCTGGGGAAAGGTTTTATGAAGAAGACTTTCATGGCAATTGCAACAACTACAAAAATAAACAAATGGGACTTAATCGAACTCAAAAGCTTTTGTACAACTAAGGAAACACCAACCAAGGCAAATAGACAACCTAGGCACTGGAAAAGGATATTTGCATATTTTGAATCAGACAAAAGCTCGATAACTACGATCCATAGAGAACTCAAATTAATCCACATGAAAAAAGCCAACAATCCCATATACCAATGGGCAACAGATATGAATAGAACCTTCTCTAAAGAAGACAGATGAATGGCTAGCACACATATGAAAAAATGTTCATCGTCCCTAAATTATTTGGAGAAATGCAAATCAAAACTACCCTGAGATGCCATCTAACCCCAGTGAGAATGGCCCACATCACAAAAATCTCAAAACTGCAGATGCTGGTGTGGATGTGGAGAAAAGGAACACTTTTACACTGCTGGTGGGACTGCAAACTAATACATCCTTTTTGGAAGAAAATATGGACAACCCTCCAATTTGATCCTGCAATCCCATTATTGGGCAACTACCCAGAAGGAAAAAAAAATCCTTCTACAATAAAGACACTTGCACTAGACTGTTTATTAGAGCTCAACTTACAATCGTCAAAATGTGGATACAGCCTAAATGCCCACCAATCCAGGAATAGATTTACAAGCTGTGATATGTGTATACCATGGAATACTATTCAGCCATTTAAAAAGATAGAGACTTTACAGCCTTTGTATTAAACCTGGATGGAAGTGGAACACATTCTTCTTAGTAAAGCTTCATAAGAATGGAGGATCATGAATCCTATGTACTCAATTTTGATATGAGGACAATTAATGACCTGGTACACAGTGGAGGGTTGGGGAAGGGAAGAGCAGAGAGAAAGAGAGAAGGAGGGAGGAGGTTGGGAGAAAGGAAAAGCACAGAGAGGGAAGGAGGGCAGAGGGTGGGAGATGGGAAGAGCAGAAAGTGGGATGGAGGGGGGTGGGTGGGGTTTTGGTGTGTGACACACACCTTTTGGCAGCAAAACACAATTATAGGAAGGACTTTACCTAAGAAATGCAGTAACTGTTACACTTCTTGTACACCTCTTGTACTCTCAATGAATCCCCAATTAAAAAAAAACAAAAAACTTTATCATCACACAAACTCCTAGGGCATCTCTAAGACCCAGTACAAACCAGGGCTCACAGAGAAGGATTGTGAGCAAGATTTGACTTTTATGTACAAGGGGATTTCTGATGGTTTATTTGCTTAACTGTATACTTTTAATTATACTTTTTATATATATTTTCATATATATTTATATATTAAATATGTAATATATAAAAAGATATATATAACATATATATTAAAATATACATTTTTATTATACTTTTCCTTTCAGAAAAATTAAAAATCTATGAATTAAAAATTTAAAAGCAAGCTTTACACATTAAAAATATATTTATTGGCTTGGCGCCCATAGCTCAGTGGTTAGGGCACTAGCCACATACACTGGGGCTGACAGGTTCGAACCTGGCCCAAGCCTGCTAAACAACGACAACTACAACAAAAAAAATAGCCGAGCACTGTGGCAGATGCCTGAAGTCCCAGCTACTCTGAAGGTTGAGGCAAAAGAATCACATAAACCCAATAGCTTGAGGGTGCTGTGAGCTGTGATGCCATGGCAGTCAACCAAGGGTGACATGAGACTGTTTCAAAAAAATAATAAATAAATAAATAAATGATAAAATAAAATAAAAATATATTTATGTAAACAAAGAAAAATAACAACCTGGCTTAGTATTAAATGCTCATACATTTAGTTCTCAAATTTTTCCTCTACTATACAAGAAAATGATGGCTACAGGCCCTACTAACTTTACAATCCTATGATTATTGAACTAACATTCCACTTTTTGCACTCTTGCTATAAGATGCAGAGCATTATGATACTTACATGTTATCCTTTCAGCTAAAAGGGTTTTGTAAAAACAAATATTTGTACAGCATTTTACAGTTAACAAAACACAGATTCCAGCTGGTACACAAGTTCAGGATTATTAATAATGGAGAAAATGATGAGGAAAAAAACCTTCATCAAAATTAGCTATTGGTCCTAGAATCATCTTTTCTCGCATAAAAAATACATATTTGAAATTCATGCTCGGCAAATAGCATAAGAAATGAAATGTTCACAGCAATCAATTCAAAAATTCCTAAACAGTTATACAGGTATGGCTAATTTTAATTAGCACACAAACAGCAAAATGCTGGGGGGGGAAATGGTGGGGAAAAAATGCACTTGGAGCTCTGGAACGCTGGGAGGCCAAGTAGGAGAATTCCTTGAGTGCAGGAATTCAAACTAGCCTGAGCCAAGAGCAAGAACCCATTGCTCCTAAAAATTTAAAAAAAAAAATTAGCCAGGCATTATGGCAGGCACCTGTAGACCCAGCTGTTTGGGTGGCTAAGGCAGAAGGATTGAATAACCCTCGGAGTTGAGGTTGGTGTGAGCTAGGCTGATGCCATGGCAGTCAGCAAAAGAGTGAGACTGTGTCTCACCAAGAAAAAGGAAAAAAAGCAGTTGAGTCATCATTTAAAATACATGCAAACACACAAAGAGATAAAACACTGCTAATGAGCACTGGCCCATACTTAGACAGCTATTGTGTACAACATTTTAATTCAATCAGACTTAAAATTGCAAAGTTACCATTCTAAAAACATAAGTACATAATGGACACATTAATGGTTTATTTCTTTGTTTTTATTTTAAACTATAGCACTACTGCAAGGCACAAGTATAAAATAAAAAGTGAGAATCTGAAAATCTGGTACAATAGGAAAAAAAGTAAAACTGTAAAATAAAACCAATGATGAGGTGTTGTGCTGCACCCAGGGGTCAACAAAATTGTGTCTAATTATTCAGCTGAAACACAGAATTTGCCTTAGATATCATTTTAATGTTAAATCAAGAACTGTCAATCAGCACCATTTGTTTGTAATCCCTCATCAGAACCCATTGCCTCAGTCTGAACATTCACAGGAAAGAATGCCGAGAGCCTATCTGCAACCACTTAACCTTCATCAACCAACATTCATGCTTGCTCATTAACATTTTTTTCATCCTACTTTTGAGTATGACACAGCTCATACCAGAAAAATAACTCACTGATAATTGTTCAAGACAACAGCTGGACAGGCAAAGTGCAGAGGTGAACACTCTCATAGATTACAGGGTAAAGTAATGAATTACAATTAGTATAGTCATATGCTCATGTTCAAAAGTTTTCAACAGGAGTTAAGGAAATGTCATTAGCAAAAATACTAATCTCCTCTAACTTTAACTTTGCATGGCCCATTGTCTGATTTTCTTAATATGATACTCTTCTGAAATGAACCACTGATAACTATTGGCCCCAGCTACCATACCATTTCATGGATGGAAGCAATATTTTTGTCAGACTCAGTCTAAACTTATCTAATTTAAAGACTACAAAGGGTGGAAGAGTTTCACATCTTATTAATAACAATTGATTACTTACTTTCAAAAACTGGATTTAAATACTATACCTAAAACGTCAACTCAGAAAAACAAATTAATGTTCCTGAAGAAATCTAGAGTATCAATTAAAAAAAAAGGTCTAGATAGGAAAGGGACTTTAGACTATCCAGTCAAATCTCTCATTCATAACAGCTGTGACAGCTACTCTACTTCATTGCCATAATGCAATACAGATAAAATGAAATTAATACAATAATGATAACATTAGTTGCCATTTATAGAGTAATACAAGTCAAGTACCATGCTAGGCACTCAATAAATGTTTCTCTTAAAAATCCTAAAAAATGGCCATAAACCCCCTTTTTCAGAGGAAAACTTTAAAGCCAATCTGAAAGAGATTGAAATTTCTTCCCAAGTCAACTAACCAGGTAGTCTGATTCCAAATCAGATGCTCCTCCACTGGCTTCATTGTTAATTTCTACATTAGAACCTTGCTCATATTATTCTATTATTTCATCCCATTTCTCTGGTTGTGCAATTCTTTGACTTTATAGAATTATTCTATTATTTCATCCCAATTCTCTGGTTGTGCAATTCTCTGACTTTATAGAATTAGACTAGTTCCTACAAAGTCTTTCTTACACATTTTTCCACTCTTCTCCTGTCAAAGAAGCCTGTTATTTCTCATACTTGTTTCTACCTAGTTTCCCTTTGACTCGCTTTATACTCCCACCACCATGCTTAGATTTCCTAATCAATCATCTTACCATAGATCTCACTATGTTTTTTGTCTTGCTTGACATTGGTCTTTTTTCTTTGAGACAGAGTCTCACTTTGTTGCCTTGGGTAGAGCGCTATGACATCATAGCTCACAGCAACCTCAAACTCTTGGGTTCCAGCAATTCTCTTGCTGCTATTTTTCTATTTTTAGTAGAGAAAGTATCTCGCTTTTGCTCAGGCTGGTCTCAAACTCGTGAGCTCAAGCAATCCACCCACCTCAGCCTCCCAGAGTGCTAGGATTACAGGCATGAGCCAGCACGCCTGGACTTTTTGACATTGTTTTTTAAATAGCAAAATTTCAAGAAATTTTGTTTAAAGATCTAATTACCTTTTATTAGTGGTTCATGAATCAGGAAGCATCTCATCTAAAAATTTAGAAAAGGTACTCTAATGAACTGAGCAGAAATGGTTGATTTTATAGGTTAAAATAAAACAGTAAAGAAAGCAGAAGTAAGGAATAAAAAAAGCAAATAGGTCACTCTGGAGTTACTTTCCTTATGAGATTTGTACAGAGGATGTCCTTATCATGCCAGCTCAGATAAAGTGGGCCCCTTGCTGTAAATGTACTATTTTTTTTGGAAACTGATGCATTTTAAAGTTCATCTTTCTGACATGGTACCTAGTGCAAGACACACCTTTCTAGTTTGCTCTAGGCTGTTAGCACTGAAGCTCAGTCTAAAACAATGGCCTCCCATAAATTTTAACATTTAGTCACAAATGTCTGGGAGGAGAAAATCAATAAACCTAAATAAATATAATAGTCTGTTTCTCCAATCCTACTTTTGATTAGCGGTCATTGTTGAAGAAAATCACATAACTGACAATAGAATCTACTATGATTTAATATAATCTGAAATAAAACCTCAGTAACACAATTAGGGTGAGCAAACTACAGTCCCATGGGCAAAGTCCAGTCTGCCACCTTTTTTTATAAATAAAGTATTACTAAAATACAGACACAGCCATTAGTTTACATAAAGTTAGTGGCTGCTTTAACACCACAACAGCAAAGCTGAGTAGCGGTGACAGAGATCATAGGCACACAAAAACTGAAATATTTACTATTTTGCCTTCTATATAAAACCTTTGCCAACCTGTTACATAACTATAGTGGATATCCATAACAGTATCTTAAGAAAAATGGATAAAAAGCAAAGTCCATTTATCATTAGCTTAAAATCTATAGATAGCAGCCTAATTCACTCTATAATCCTGGATTATCCTATGCTCGGCTCTCTTCCCCAAATCCACCGATAATGATTGCCTAAACCCCATATCTAATGTACTCCCATGGTAACAGCCTAGATTTAGTATTCTACCACTTATCCCCTGGGTAATTAAAAACAGTCTTTTAACTAGCATTTGATAATATTCTAACTTCTGGACTTTACCTACTTACTATAAACACAGAGCTGTGCGATACTAAGGTTTCATGCTGTTTTATAGATCATAACATGTAGGTTTCTATTCAACATGTCTCAAAGTTTATGACAGAATAAAATTTAATATTCTTACTAATTTAACTGACAAAACAAAATTTAAGTGCCTAAATTTTGTATATAAAGATCAAATATGAACAAAACTCTTTCCAGGATTCATCGCCTAGTGACATTGCCTCATAGATTTCCCCAAACGTATTGAAGTATACTCCCCATTGCTACCCTTTACCTCCCAAGCCTATATACAAGGTCTGACAATTAAGTTTAAGAACTTGCCACCATTAGCTTACATTGGCAGCACTGTTAAACAACCCAGCAAGGTTTCATAATGTCAGTACATCAGTGTCTCACAGTTGGATTCATGTCAAAGTATGGCAAGGTCTTGCTGAGTGGCAGTCATTATTGTTGCATTTTTTTGTGTGCATTTGTAAGAATGTTGGAGCTTAAAGCAACGAATAAACATTCATAAATTTGGTATAGTTGGCAAGAGTGGAAGTGAAATCAGGGACATATTAGTCTAAGTTTATGGGGGTAATGCCATGGAAATAATGGCAGTGTGCAAATGGAGTAAACATTTTTCTGAGAGGAGAGAAAGCACTTGGGGTGACTAGTAAGAAGGAAAACTAATAAAAACATTGCAAAAATTCATCAATTATGTGTCAAAATTGTCATCTGACTGTGAAAAGCATTCCAGACTGAGTAAATATGAACAAAGAAACAGGAAAAATATTAACTGAAAATCTTGGCCAACTCATGGCTCTTGTACCATGACAATACCAGCTTGCACAGCACTGTCTATGACAGAGTTTTTAGCCAGTAAACAAATAACAGTATTGGAATACTCTCTTTACTTACTTGATTTGGCACCCCAAAGACTTTTTTCTTTACTCGAAGATAAATGAAATATTGACAACAATATGATGACAGCACTGATGGCATTTCCAAAAAGAAATGGTTTGAAGGTTACTTTAGGTGCTGGCATTGTATATAGCTTCCAAAGGGAAGAACTTTGAAGGTGACAATGGTGATATTCAGTAATAATGAATGTAGCACTTTTCTTAGGATGCTGATAATTAGTTCAATGGCTAATAAGTAGTTCATGAACTTAATTATTAGAACTTGTATTTTCCCAAACATCGCAGCATTGCACATACAACCGTGCTTTTGTTTACTCTCTTGACTTAACTACTCTCTCCATCTGTTCATTCACTGATGCAACCAGCGGCCTTATTCAGCACCAATGGACATCAGACAGTGTCTGGAGTGATGGGAACAAAGCAGACAGAAGACAGCCATAGTATTTAAGCACTCTTACAACTAAGAATTATATTAGAATCACAATTCATCGCTATGAATAAAAAACAAAGGGCACTATAGAATTCTGGAAAATCACAGAAGTTACATAGAAAGGGATTTGAGAAATGACACTTAAGCCAAGAATGGAGTGTATATGGAGTCAGCAAAGTAAAGGTATGTCCTTCATGAAGTCTTTTCTAATTATCCAAATTAAATCAATATATTTTTTAATATACCTAATGGTTGTGATATAATGGTTAAATATACTACAAAATGATCAGTCAAGTTCTTTAACAGTATAGAAAACATGTGAAAATAATGCTGCAATATATACTGTTAAAAACATTGTTAAAAAACAGACATACTGAAAGGAGCGAAGGAAATCAATCCAAATGCTACAATGAATTTGAGGAGGGAAGTGAAGTTTAGGGTAGCATTTTTTCTTTCACTCATCTTCTCAATTGTCTGTAACACAATTATTTTATAATAAATAAATAACAGTGGTTTAAAATTAAGTGAGCTATCTTTACACAATTTTAATGAAATATATAGTAATAATGTTTTATGTCTTTTTCAGTATTGAAACACACATAACACTTTATAGGTATAACACAAATTGGCCCATAACACATCTATCTTTCACGTAAAAGTGCAAGGTTTTTGATCATACCTGTGAATCCTATACCACCATGTGCTCAATAAACTTTTTATAATTAAATAATATTTCTTCTATTGCTTCTCTATAGCCTTTAATAGCTTCTATAAGGAGTTAATATACTTGATTATGTCCAAACAAACCTTTATAAAAGCATGGTTTATAGTGAAGCTTTGAGCTTTCTCAGTTTAAAATTCATACATACAAAAAATGGAAAATTATAAGGGCTGGTGAAGATGAGGACAAATTAAAACCCTTATATATCACTGATAGGAATATAAAATTATTCTGCCACTATGGAAAAGTTTGTAAGCTCCTGAAATAGTTAAACATAGAATTACTATTTAGTATAGCAATTCCACTCCTAAGTATATACCCAAAAGAACCATAACAGGGACTCAAATACATGTTCAACTTTTCACAGCAGCACTATTCACGTTAGGCGAAAGGTGGAACTGCTCCAAATTTCTATCAATGGATGAATTCCACTAACGAACAAATCATGGTATATAAATACAATGGAATATTATTCAGCCATTAAAAGGAATGTAGTACCGAAATATGCTACAACGCATGTCCAAAAATATTATGCAAAAGCCAACAGAGTAAGTCACACATCGTATGATTCCATTTCAATGAAACATGCAGAATAGATAAATTCTAAAACAAAGAAAACAGACTGATGGTTGCTAGGTACCAGGGGACGTAGACACTGGGAGCAAACTGCATAAGGTATACAAGGTTTTACTTTGGAATGATGAAAATGTTTCAGGCCTAGAAAGAAACAATGGTAGCACAGCATTTGTGAACATACTAAATGCCATGCTTACATTAAAATGGTTAGGTTTATGTTACGTAAACTCCACCTCAATTTAAAAAAAAAAAAAAAATCAACACCCAATCAAGGAGCAATTTTCAGAAAAAAACTAAACCTATAAGATGTATTATAGTATGGTTGCTATTAGTTGCTCCAGTTTGTAGACACCAAACCAAGGTACATCTAACAATAACACAGAATTTACATAAAATTTTTATTTTCTTCCTTCTTACATAGTTGCTTGCTGCTAAAACAGGAAAGAAAGGTGAATCATTTAGCATCTAGGTCCTGGACTAATCCCACTCTCAACCACCTTCATTAGTCTGAATTTTTTTTAAACTAATTTACAAAAAAACCTGTTAGTAATTCAGACCTAAAGTCATCAGTGAGTGGCAAAGTTAATTGGAATCTAGACCATTTAAATATTTCTACTTTCCTTCCAAAATTTCCATTTGCTTAAAATGAAAAAGACAGTTTGCTTGAGGAAACTAAAACTATTACATTTCTGCTCTAAAGAAATGAAAAAACATTCATTTTTTTCAGCAAACTTTAGTTTGGTGCCCATTGCGTGCCAGGTATTCTTCTAGGTCAGGGGTAGCCTAAGGATATTTTTTGAATATTATCACAAAAATATTCATGGACCTTTTTGTTGTTATTGTTTGCTAATTAGCTTTTGTTAGTATTTGTGTTTTTAATATGTAACCCAAGACAACTCTTATACTAGTATTGGAGGAAAAAGGTTGGACACCCCTGCTATAGGAGCTTGCTTGGGACACATAGGTAAATAAAACAAATATCCTGTTCCCAAGGGAGTTTAATTTCCAATGGTGGTAGAGAGAGAAAACAATAAACATATATGTAATAAATAAGCAATGAACACTATGTTAGAAGGTGTTAAATGATAAGAAAAAAAAAAAAAGAAGAACAAAATAGAGTTCGGAATTGGGGTAGGCAGGGAGCATGGGAAAACATT
Organism: Arctocebus calabarensis; assembly: GCA_963573935.1. Taxonomy (NCBI): domain Eukaryota; kingdom Metazoa; phylum Chordata; class Mammalia; order Primates; family Lorisidae; genus Arctocebus; species Arctocebus calabarensis. Next base: position 24,074 of record CAUYON010106388.1, on the reverse strand, counting down.
CCAGGATTATTTGGGAGTTGAGAATAGGACCCTCGTTGGGAAGGTAATGTTTGAGTCAAGACTTGGGAATAGTAAGGGGCTTATTCAGCCAATATCTTAAAAATGAATGTCTGTGGCAGGAAAAAGCCCAAGGGACTAGGATACTTGGCAGCCAAGGAAGAGGAGAGAGAAAAGTTTCTAAAGGCTTCAGCATTTTCCTGGTACTAAGAAGAAAGGACTCAAGCACATGAAAGTAGAGAGGCAACTACAGGGAAGGTGGAGGTCCAGGGCAGAATCCAGGCAGGCTCTCCACTGCCTAACTGGTGAAGAACATCTTGTCAGTAAAGCCCAGCAGCTCCCAGTGGGAACTTTCTCAGGAGACAGAGAATGGGTAAGGACTACAAATTAACAACTCAAGGGTAAGTAATGAGCACACAAGGGCGAAGCAATGAAATGTACAGACAACTTTAGTAAAAAAGTAGACCAACGTTCCTGGTCTACTGGTCAGAAAAGAGCAAGGAGAATATAGCTAGAAATACAAGTTGGGCCTGACTGCAAAAGGCTACCAATGCCAGACTGAGAGTCCTTTTGCTTTTTAATCCTTTAGGATGTATGCATACGTGATACATGTGACATTTACAGGGACCATAAAGCTTGCATTGTCCTAAACAGAGAGAATATGAAAAGAGAGAGCAGTTTAGAAGCTATTAAAAAAAAAAAAGTTGACATATGTAATGAATGCAGTGATTATTGCAGCTTCTAAGTGTAAAAAACTGAAATAAGACAACATTGGAGATGTAACAGTGCTATATAAATAGGGGTATCAAGGTTGTTTACAGGCTAACATATAAGGGTTTCCAAGATGCTCCCAATTATGATCTCATGTCTTTCCCTTCCCTGCTGTTCACCAGTGCCTCAAAAGGATACAGGAAAGAATACAATTTATGAAGTCAAGAAGAAGTAAATTCTTGATTTTCACTCCTTTCTAATAATGTGACCTTTAAAAAATTTTTTTAATTAAAAAAATAAAATAATGTGACCTTTAGGGCCAGATTTTCAACTTCTGAATCTTAGCTTCTTACATTAAAATGGGGCAAAGCCTTAAATTATACAACATGAGGAAAGGTCACAGTCCGTGGGTCTATACAGGCATTCATTTTTCCCCTTCTCTGTAGTCATTTGCTTTTTCTCAGTCCTCTTTGTTTCTAATAGCTGGTCTGGATTTCTTGAAACCCTAATGTAACCAGAACTATTGAGAAATTTTGGTTTATTGTGGTTGTAGGTTATGCTTATTTATCAAGAAATACCCACAAAAACAAGTTTCTTAATAAAGGACACCTCAGAGATATGAAAGTAAACAAAGAACGATCCCATCAGGTGGTTACTTGCCTTCTCTGCTCTCAACTATATTAATGAATACAAAAGGAAGTTAACAGATGAAATAATCCAGTGATTAGTCAACCTCAGTTATCCAGTTTACAGAATTTTTTATATATACATATATAATACATGTATACGTGTGCACACATATACATACATGTACATATATTTTATATACAATAAATTCTATTATAAAAGTATTGTTACAGCCCTAAAGCTGACACAAATTGTAGCTTCCCTTGCTACTACTAAAAACACTACTAAATCTATTAAAGTATATAAGGAACATACAAATAGTCAATTTTGAAAGTTCATATTTATTTTTATATTGATAAAATTTAAAATAAAATGAAATAAAACTTTGAAAGAGAAAATATATGAAAAAATACAAATTTAAAATATAAAAATACAGATGTTCTAAGAACTAATGTTCCTCATTTAAAAATAAACACAATTATCTCATTGGCTATTTTAGCTCTCCTGGGTTGAATCATTTGCTAGGGCAGCAGAAAGCCAAACTGTCCCAGTGTGACCCGGGAAACCCTAAAAAATAATTGGTTCTTTAATTGAAAAAGAAAAGTAGATTAAAGAAGGACAATGAGCCCCGCTTCAGGAAGAAGAGTCTAAGGCAGCATGATGAGAGGAGACTGGCAAATGACTGAGAGCCAACAATTAAATTAAAATAAATTGCTTATTTTGTGTGAAATGTGGTTGCCTTAGATCTTTTTGATAAATGTGATTTGCCTCAGTGATGAAATTTTTTCCAATTAAAATAAACTTTTCTAAATTGTATTTTAAATTATCCACTAAAATATGCAATTATAATAACACATTTTCTGGGTTGTAATGAAATTATATATTCATATCCTTTTGTAGATACTTATTAGATCTGAGTAATATTTGAACTACCCAACAGATGCCTCTTCCCAAAGTCCCTATCACTTGAAAAGAAATATTATTCAGGTAAAAAATATGTTGTAAAATACCATAAAACAAGAGTAACAATCTATATTTTAAAAACATAATTAAACTTTAAGGTAAGAAATTTTAGTTTATCAAAAGAAAATGTAGAAGCAGTCATCTTCCAAAAGTTAACAATGCATAAAATATATTTCTTTTTCTAAATTAGAACTAATATCTCTTTCAACCTTAAATAAATAGTAGCAAGCTTGAATCACAAAAGTTGAGCTTTTCTCTTTTTAAGAAAAAGTGTCATTCTGTTGCCCCAGCCCTAAAGTGCCCTGGTGTCAACCTAGCTCACAATAACTTCAAAACTCCTGGGCTCAAGCAATCCTCCTGCCTGAGCCTCTTGAGGGAACTAAAGGTGCCCAACACAATGCCTAGCTGATTTTTTCTATTTTTAGTGGAGATGGGGTCTTGCTCTTCGTTATCTGCCAGTCTCAGCCTGCCAGAGTGCTAGGATCACAGGTGTGATCCAGCCCCCAGCCACACAAAAGTTGTTTTTAAATGCCAGTGGCTCCTTATTATAGGTTTTTGGAGTATACGTCTAGGTTTAAAAGAAATGAATATGAAGTAAAAAAAAAAAAAAATATATATATATATATACACACAAAAAAAAATTTAATAACTTTCCACAAAAAACAGAAATTTGCAATTTACATTACGACTATAAAAGATATATAATAGACCATGATATCCAATGCATATTAATTAAATATAATAATTTTAATAGAGAAGGGAAAAAAATTCTTTCCTGGCACTTACAGAAACATGTTATTAAAATTTTTCCTAAAATTCCAAAAACATCCTTGGCTATGATAACAAAAAAAAATTGTTAAGTGATTGATACAGTTTCAAACCTCCATAAACATTTAGAGAACAGAACAAATGATTTAAAAAGTTGACTAACAATGCCCCAGGACCCGAAAATGGCATGCATTCCTGTAAAAGAAATCTGGACTAAAGGAAAGTGATATAATGTAAATAAAGTAGAATTAACAGGGCCAAGTATCTTGTGAAATATTATAATTTTATGGCATAGAGTTGGTCAGCCATTTCTGAATAATACCCAGAAACAGTGAATAGTCTCTTATCCAGAAAAAAGAACTTTGCAAATGTAACTAAGGTTATGACCCCTGAGATGGGGAGAGCAGCTTGGATTAAGCAGGTGAGCCCAATTTAATTAGGAATCTTAGTATAAAGCAGTGATTTTCAAGTGGTGTGCTGTAAGAGCATCTTAGGTGTGCCACCAAAAATTTTTGAAGATCATTAAATAAATTATTTTTGAAAGAAGTTCAAAGCAAAGTATATTCTTTTTTTAACTTTTTTTGGATCAACATAATTTAAGTGTGCCACAGAAGTTTAACTATAGATTTCAAGTATGCCAGGAGCTAAAACAGGTTGAAGGAAACACTGGTACGAAGGAACCCTTCCTAGGTTGTTCAGAGAGAAAGAGTTGAAATCAAGGCAGCCAGAAGACAGAGATATAACGTGAGGACTTGCCCTGCTTTTGCTGGCTTTGAAGATAAAGGAAGGAAGCCACGAGCTGAAGAAGGTGGGTGGCCAGGAGAAACTGACAACAGCAAGAAAACAGAAAGGGAAAAAAAAAAACAAACACAGCCCTGTTGACACCTTGATCTTAGCCCCACTATACTCATGTTGTACTTCAAAACTACAGAATGAGAAGATAGTAAATATGCATTTTTAAGCTGCTAAATCTGTAATAATTTATTATAGCAACTATGAGAAACTAATGCAAAGCCCATATGTAAACATAATGATTTCTCCTACCTCTGCTAGCTAAGCTATGCTGAAACTAAAGGGAAAAGTTAAGAAAATGAATAAGAAGCTAACCTAGAGTCCTGACATCATTAAGATATTGAATTAACCAACTCTGCGACCATTAACCACAAGACTTCTTGTTTTAATCATCCCCTGCAGGGAAACTTTCTCACGGATTCACCAGAGGAGACTGATTTTTATACATTAATGCAGCATGTAAAATTCCCAAGGTCATCTTCCAATCACAGATTTGGGGGCTGCAAGTCATATTCAGTTCAAGAATTTTGGACTCCTTACCTGACAAACTGGTAGGAAAATAGAAGCACTAATGCTCATTTTCAATTAAGCCACTAACTAAAGATACTAGTTTATGTTTACTCAATTAATTTGTCACCAACTTAGGAAACAAGTACTACATTGAATCATATGAAGTTTCTGATAGGTCAAAATGGTAGAATTACAACAATTTCCTATGACTCATCTGCCTAATTTCTATTACCTTGCAGTATACAATGGAAAAGGACAAAAAGGGGTAATCTTAATACTGAAATAGCATCACTCTTCTGAACCTTCTGTTAGCACTCTATGGAACTATAAAAAAAAAAAAAATTAACAGTTATCACCCTTCAGCAAAAACTGGAACAATTTAGCCTGTAAGCTGTAGTTGGCACTGGTATTTCTCTATCAGCTGAAGTTTCTCTATGCCTTAATTCATCCCAGTTCTATAATTATAATATTAAGTCATCCATACCATCCTCACTAATCTCTGAAACCATAAATAACTGTCAAAAATAATGAATTCTTAGCAAGAATTGGTAAGGTTTTATATAGGACTAAATAAGCTTTTCCATGTCACTCTGAAGTCATCCACTCAATGCTCTGAGATAGAATCACAACAATAAAAGCAAAGTTACAACTGTCTCTTTTAAATCTCACAACATTGCAGAAGTTGTTAGACCCAGCTCCATGAATGACTAATAACAAGAAAAAGAGAGAGGGAGGGAGGGGAGGGAGAGGGAGGGGGAGGAGGAGGGGCAGAGGGGGCGAGAGAGATAGAGAAAGAAAGAAAGAAAGAGAGAGAGAGAGAGAGAGAGAGAGAGAGAGAGAGAGAGAGAGAGAGAGAAAGAGAGAAAGAAAGAAAGAAAGAGAGAAAGATCAATCATGGAAAAATGGGAAAAAAATCAGAAAAGTGAAGAGGAGAACAAATCCCAACAGATCTTTATATTTATCACTGATTTAACAAAACCCTGTGTCAAGGACTTAAGGAAACCCTTGACATTTAAGGCATACAACAAAAATGAGTATAACAAGATACACAGAATAATCTATTATTATTTTCTAAAGTTAATGGTACAGAGCAGAGTTACAGTAGCCTTTATAAGTGGCTATTAACATAAGTCAGTTCACACAGTAGTTTTATGGTATAGAAAGATTCATGTGGAACAGGAGTATAGCTGAACATAGGTCATATAACTTGCAACATTGCAGAAGATTCCAAGAAGATGCAGAAAACTTTACAAGAGGAAAGGAGCCATGTATTTTCAGAATGTAAGTTCAGCTAACATTTCCTGAGCAACTACAACGAGCTGGGCACTGCAAAAGATGCTTTACAATAGGCATTATATAATGCTCACAATAACCCCATGAGATGGGTATTATGTCCCCCATTTTATAGAAAAAAAAACCTACAGCTGTAAAAGCCAGGGTCACACACTTATAGGGTGGACTCCACAAAGTCCCTCACTTCTTGTGTATACTCCACAGCATGGTGTTGGTATTTACAGCTCAAATACTTACAGAAGTGAATACAGGTACCAAATGATGAAAGATGGTCTTAATAAAAAACAGCAAGTTTTTAAAGCCTTTATTATAAATTGTGGGATGAGGGTGAACTGCTGTGGGGCAGTGGTAAGGTGGCAGGAGATGAGAGGAAAATTATTTTAAATCAAAGCAGAGCACTTTAAATAAAACATAATGGGATTTCTTTTAATCAGAGAAGCAGCATGGCATAGCAGAAAGAGCAATGGCTTTAGACTCAGATCTGTATTCCATTCAAACTGGCTGTTCCTTTCAGCTCAACTTCAGGGGGAGAGTGTAACTTTTTCTTACATGTAAAACATACACAATATCTGCCTTGATTCTTTCACAGAATTGTTTTGGGGAACATAAAACAAGATGAATAAAGTAAACATTTAAACGCTAAAAAATATATTAACATGATTGTTTTATTATTGTCTAGGAAGTTTCATATATTGTTCAGACTTGATATATACATACATACATATATATATATATACACACACACACACACATTTATTAACAATTGCATTATACGAGGCTGTTCAAGAAAGGTTAAAACTGGATAGCCAGATGTTAAATTTGCCGTAAAAATTATTCCAAGCTGGATGAAATATCTTACTACCTATATTGTTTCCCTACATTAAAAAAAATAAGTAACTTACATTTGAATATAGCAACTAAGCCCAGGCCCCTGTGACATCACCTCACTTCCACCACTGCACGAATTAGGAAAACTAAAGTCATTCTTGACTTTTTTTGCCAAAGACCTCATTGGCAGTCAAAAAAGTGGACCCTTTCTCAGAATATTATTTTTAAGAGCATAAAATGAAATACATAGGATTTCAAAGGAGGCAAATTATACCCAAATGCAGCTATCAAAATGCATTAAACACCAGTTTCTGAAACAGTAGACATGTGAGGTAGCAGTGCAGAGATGTACAGCTTAGATCTCCCTTTAGGAAAGAACTTTCCATTCTGCTGCGAAGAGTACATTTAACTGACAGGATCCAAGCTTCCCCCTGGCTTTTGAGTCAGGCCAGGTTCTCTTAGGCCTGTCCCCAGATACTGGCACAATTAGTAAGTACTGCCATTAGCGACCAATATGGACTCTCTGCTCCAGAGCTCCTTCCTGGCTGGGCTGGCTGAGAATTTGTCAGTTTTGCATAATGTTCTGTTTTCCCTGCCCAGTCCTGCTTTCTGACTCCAAAAAAAGGACAAAAAAAAGCAAAAACAAAAACACTTCCCTCTAACATCTCAGTATCTGCTTCCAGAATGATCAAACGGACAAAATATGCCTCTTTATTAATGTATTAAATAAAAAAATCTAGCTGCAAGTCTAGTAACTCCCCCAATTTTAAAGAAGTGATGAATCTAAATGCTATTTAGATATCATTGAAAGTAACTCCAATAGCTTATGAAAATGTATTTGAACTCTCCTTGTGGAAATATAATAGGTACTGCTGGGTTTGTTGTCTGTATTTGTAATCAAAGGAAACACTAAATTTCAATTACAGATTCCTGAAACTAATGTTATGGGGTTATTTCCTTACACAAGTTCATAGACTCCAGAACTCCTAGGCTAAAGTGTGTTTGACTTTTTAAAGTATCCATTCTTTTAAGATGTAGGGAAGCATTCCTACTTAGAGGCCACAAAATGTGTGAAAGCTTATGTTAAGTACACAGAATAAGTTATAAGAATAAGTTATAAGATCATATGCTCAAATGATTTAACCTTGAGAGACAAAAAGTACCCAGCTCACCTAATCACGTGAATACATAATCACCTCAAAATCCAGCTTATGAAATTCAAGGTTATAAAAGACATAATAAGGTTATTTTAATGTAGACAATTTCCTTCTGTTACAAAAGAATTTACAATACTATTTATTTAATATGAAATTAATGGACAGCACAAAAAACAAGAAGTCCCCTGTATGTACTTGTGACTCTCCTATCTTGACCCTACTCTGTTCCTGTGCCCCAAGGATGGTATCAGGTTATAATGCTGACTCACCTGATTCCACATTTGCAGGCATTAAGTAGTATTTGTAAGAAGCAAGAAAGAGGGGAAGAGGGTAAGGGAACAGCCAGATTTATAAAATATTATTTTAAGATTAATATTTATATTTTCAGGTGACTAGTAATGTGTACTAATTGTGCAGGAGTCCTGAGTGATAGAACTTGATGCAGACAAGACCGACCACCTAAAATGGGGAGGTGCACTTTAGGTGATATCCTGGTTAAATGAGGAATAAGGCAAAGATACAGGAAATGTAAGAGAAATCCTTAGAGAAAGCAGGTGATTTAACAGCAAAGAATATAACAACTTTAAAATGTTGTTGGGATAGCTACAGGCATCCACTGAAAACAGCTGCCAGAATTAAAATAGCAAGGTGAAGTTGTAATAGGGAAGAGAGACTGCATCCTCCAATCTACCCCTAGTCAAGTGACTCCAGGTAAATCCACTGCCCTAATATTATTCCTTTCTCCAATGGAAAGAAAGAGATGAAGAAATAACAAACAGAAAAGGCTATATTTATAGACACACACCCAATACACATGAACCCTAGCTTCCTCTTTTTCTCTTTGTTGCACCTATACAGTGCACAAGAAATATAACTATTAACAGGGACTTCGATAATTTCTATCACATTATACCAAAGATTTGCTCTATAACTAAGCATATAATCATTGTGTGGACCAGAAAGTCTTCTGTGGCTCTAGGCTAAATAAATCCACTTTCTTTACCCTCTCTCTTTAGGTTTTATTTCTCTAAAGCTTTCAGAATAAATTTCCATTTCTTTAGCAACCCAACAGAGGATATGATATAATTGGTAAAGAGGTACTTTTTAAATAGTGAAATTAGACATCCCTGACCCATCTCATAATTTCCTCCAGTCTTCAGTTCTTTTGAGATTCAGCCATAGACAGAACCAAACAATACTTCTCTGGAAAAATATTTCATTCTCCATTGACGTCCTCCCCAATCTTTCCAAATTAGTATTTGTCAAATGTCCTTTTCAGAAATCTTTAATATGTTTAATATGTTGCATTTATTTCCACAGCATCTCTTTACTGGACACATAAAAAATATATATTTTATATTATAAATTATATTGTTCATCTTGATATAGGCTTGTGGGGGCAGTTTAGGACTTTTTTAAACTCACTTTTGTACACACATAGGAATAAACTGTATTTCAAATACAAAGCAACATCTTGAATACAGCTAAGTTGCTGGGATAATCCATAGTTTATCACTCGCTACCCCAATACTTTGTCCACTGAACTATGCTATCAGAAATCTAAGCTTCATTTGTTTTTAAATGCATAATCTATTAACTGTTTCTATATGCCATAACTATTCAGTTGAGAAATAATTTATAAACTGGTTTATTGGGTGTCTCTGGCAAATATGATGCACCTGTTATAAAATGTGATTACTTCAGAAAGCTAACAATTGCAGAACCACATTTTCATAATAAATCAAGTCTAAATGAATTAGACTATTCATATACTTTCAAAAAGCCCTTTAATCCCTATTAAGTTAACAGTTTGTGAATAATAAAAGTAATTAATATTAATTTTAGTTGACAAATTCAACACCAATAACCTGTTAGATACTCTAATCCATTTTCTAACAGCCTGTAAAAATTAACCAACAGATGCTTCCAATCTGGTAACAAATACGCAGGTCATTAACATTATTTTGATGATACCAAATGTTCAATATATGAATATTATGATTAAATTTCAGAGATATATAAACAATGTTCTTTTATAACCTTGTTAAGTCTTAACAGAAGTCAAATAGTAAAATATGGCAGTCTTTTCTAAAATCAAGTCAGCATTTGTTGTTCCACTCCTTATTCTTATGCTTCAAATAAGAACTTAACTGAGTTTTGGTAAGACTGTAAAAGCAATGTGAGTACAGGAAGCATGTCTGCCTTATTTAGTCCAGTATCCCTCATATCAAACACAAGGCCCAACCTGCAATAAGGAAGCACTCAATAAATAATTGCTAATTTGAATAGCAGTAGCCAAGTGGAAGGAGAAAAAGCGAGTAAAATAAAATTGAAAAAATGAAAAAAAGAAAAGATAATTTGAAAAAGTTCCCATGTATATTTTCAGAACTTGAAATATAGAATGCTAAGAATCTTAGCTAAAATGTATCTCAAAAATATACAACCAAGAGAAATAAAAAAATCCAAGTGAGATACTTAACAGAAAAATAAGGTATTAAAAATGATATACAAGTGAATCAGAAATAAAAAATGTTGATTTCACAGAAAAAGGCTTAGAAAGGATTCTAGTACTTCTTAAGATGTGGCAATAGACACTCTCCCACAGAAGCATTGTTATAAATGGTCACAGGAAGGAGATTAGTCTAAAAACAAGATATGTAAGAACTAACTAGAAAAGAAAAAGAAATCTAATAAAGCCATCAGAAGTTAAGAGGAAGTATCTACGTCATTATCAAGAATATCAGCATTATTAAAGGTAGGTGGGGCTCGCGGGGTTTGCAGGAAATCAGAACTGTTTTGCCTCAGCTGAAATGTGGTAAAAATAAAACAAGATTCCACGAAGATGACTCGACTCAGGTACTGACACAACATGTGTGCTCAATAGATATTATTAGTTCCTATTCCCACTCTCAGGGCGTTTGACCTGTAAACTCCAGTAGTCTAAACCTTAAAAAGTCCTGGAAACCTAAAATAGTGCCTACAGTAAGAAAAAAGCCATATTTAACAAAAAGTAAAGAATACATGAAGGAAAATTTCACGGTTCTCTCTGACTAGACCCAGTTCCTTTGTTCTTCTTCCTATTCCAAATGATTAGGAAGCACACAAATTTGTCATCTATCATTTGAAAGGCCAACTTAGACTGGCATTCAAAATGGCAAATTCAAATAGAACATCTTTGTAACCAGAAAAATCACCTTGGTTCCTCCTCCAAAGACTTACTGCCAAAAAAAAAAGACATTCTATTTCTCTAAAAATCCACTTTTCAGCAATATTTATTGTCCTTCCCTACCTAGCTCCAATACAAATAATAAAAATCAGCCATCAGCTAATCAGATAAAGATTTACAAAAATAAACATATATTAAATAGAAGAGAGAAAAATATACGGATACCTATCATGACTGGCCTTTTCCAACAAAATACTCAACTACTAGTAATGCCAAAAGGACACTTAGGAATCTTCAAATAATGCTTTCTAGGAATTATCCTCTAAAATGAAGATCAAAAAATTGTCACCTTCACAGCTCTGCTTAACATTGAGAAATGTTTCCATTGCTCAGGGTCATGACCCTGGGCTTCCCCATCTTTTATGTTCACCCTAGAAATGTCAACCACTGTGACAGAAAAGAGAAAGCCGCATCTGAGCTCAGACAGAAGACGTCCTAGTCCTCTGCCAGTCTCTGACTTTCACTTTCCAAATTAACGAAAGAGAATCCAGGCCAAAGGACCAACCCATACAAAGGCAGAAAGGGACAGAAATGTAGAATATTCAGAAAATGATCATCATTCTTACCTTGATCCTTAAACTAGTATTAGATGGAGCAAACATATCAATTTTTTTTTCAACCTTGAATCTCAAGGCTAAAGTTAGATGACTTTAGAATTTTTTAAAGGTCCAATTATTTCATTTAGGGCTAACACTACAGCTAAATTAAAGACATGCTAACAAGTTTCCCTTTTGAGCCTCATTAATTAAGAAAGTAATCAGAGTAAAGCGATAAAAAAAAAAGAGAGTAGCTGGGTGGCAGCATTACTTAAATAGCTTTTAGGTACTACCATTTGTATCTAGTAGGAAAGCAAAAGGAAAACTAATCAATTCCAGAATATGAAATCTGAAATTCTGAAGTGTTTTACATGTAAATACGCATTTTAACTGCTATATATTTTCCTTGATTGCCAGAAGAGTGCACGAATCTTATTCAAAGAAAATTCAGATTCTTCATAATCAAAAGGTAAAATTATGATCTGCTTACTTCACAAGTTTACCTAGGGTGAACTTGGTGAGAAAATTCTATTCCTAAAGATCAAAATATACCATTTTAGTCAGGAAAAATGGGGTACTCAACAATATATGCTAAAGGATTTAGATTTACCAAATTACGGAAAACTACACTAATTTACAATTACCTTTTAACATGAGTTTCTAATTTATAATTATCTTTTGGAAAGCAACTCTAAAGAATACAAATAAATTTTTTAAAGTGTCTGCCAACATTCTCTGGTGCTATGATCAAGTTAAATCAGATATATAAAGTATCCAGTATAGTACCCAACTAACTGCACGCAGTTTAAGAGCTCAATTCTTCCATTTCTATACCGAGGCCTCTCACATCCTTCTAGTACAATCTCACCCTGCCAGCTCTCCTTGTGTTCTATGAGCCCACAGATAGGTGGCATAGGTCTATAGTGAAAAGAGTTATTTTTAGAAAACTAAAGTGTAATGATTGGTCTAATATCTTCTGCTATAGACCTAAAATGCAAGCTTTACATAATACTTAAAAATTCACTTAAGATATGTGGGTATCAGCTTTGAAATATAAGCAGCAAGCCCATGAGATCAGATAAATTTGATTTTCAGATACACACAAAACTTAAATAATTATTTTAATCACACTATACAGGTAAAAGCTATCACAAAACAATTTGGAAAATGAATGTCATTGCTTTTAAATAAAAGTTCACAGAACCACTCAAATATTTCTCTTTCAAGCTAACATTTACGACACTATAAATTGGATATTTCTATCCCATGTGACTCATATCAATTAAATTATGCGATATCATTGTAATATTAAAAATTCTGACTAGAGAAAAATTCTGAACTAGAGTTCACATTTTATTTTTCTATTTCTCTAATGCAAAGTCTAATGCCAAAAACGCCCCTGAAAATATCCTCCTTTATAAAAGTCTAATTTATCCCAATGGATCATCTTCAAAGAAAAAGTATTATATAGAAAACTTAACAAAGTTTTGTATTAATAATTTACATTTTAAAAATTGTACATTTGACATACTGTATAACAAAATTCACTTTTTAAGCATTTCATTTTAGTAGATCATTTATTTACTCAATAGTAATGTAAAAATACCATGTATAAATATTTAAAATAATGTTTTCTAGAGGTTGGTACCTGAAAAGTACTTAATTTAGTTTCCTAAAATTAAATTAATAAAAAAACAAGATGTTGGACTTACCTTTTTGTTGGCAACAAAATGTATTCTCAAGTTTACAAAGCAAATCCATGCTTTCATACTTATTTTCATTTACTTTTATCCAGAAACAGTTTTCAGTCATTTCATGAGGTCTGATCTGCAATCAAAGAGAAGACTGATTCATGAACAGGTGGGCGCTTCACGTGTCCCAGCCCAATCACTACATGCAGATCCTGTATCCCACAGCTGTCAGCAGATGTTTATGAATTAACCTCTCTAAGATTTTCCCCTAAAGTGCATTCAGTGAAATACAAGTTCTAAAGGATGTTAACATCTTATTAGAAAGAAAAAGTGTGAAGCTGAATGAAATGAATTAGCTTCTTCTCAGCTGCCTTTCTTGGAGTATTCAATAATGTTCACCTGGCATTCTGACTGAAGGCAGTATACCATGTACATTACACAGCGTTTCCCACGTTTACGTGACCATCTTTCTGTTGCTTTCGGATTTCCTATACTCTTGACTAAAGTAAGATTCTGACAACTAGTTTCACTTTTCCCAACACCTATCAAGAGAAAAAGTTCCTGACAACAATAGCATTTTTATTTTTGAGAAACACTTTATAAAGATAGGGTTCAATGCAATAATGTAAAGTTATCACCTTAATTACAAATCAAATCTCATTGGAACAACATCAACTCTGATCAAAAGTATAAACCAGAACTTTTTAGTCATTATCAAAGGAATTGTCTCAATACTTTTTAAAAAATGCCATTTTATTTATTGGCACTTTAAGCTTCCCATTTGAAATTTGATACACACACACACACACATATATAAATCCAAAATTAACCTTTAATCTAGGTAAAAGTATGTTTTCATTAATTTGTTTTACCTTTAACCAGTTCAATCTTCTCATGCTGATTTCAGGTTTAAATTCTTTCTTTGGTTTCAATCCAAAGGGCAGGGTTGGTGGAGGAGGAGAGTTTCGTCCCCCAAGAAATCCCAGGGGAGGTGGAGGAGGGACAGGCCCCCCAGTGAATGGCATCGGCACTCCTGGAAGTGGAGGCGGGGGTGGAGGAGGCGGAGGAGGTGGCACCCCTCCACCACAGGGCAAAGGAGGAGGAGCAGGAAGTGTTGTGTGGCCAGGTACATCTTCTTTTGAAAGGGGCAAAGGAATATTCCTATCAGCTGGCAAGTCACCAAACTATAAGAAAAAATAGTAAGGAAGATAAGAACGAGTTTACAAAGTATGTAAAAGTGTACACAAAAACAGCATATTATTTTAAATCAAAGGTAATTGAAAATAGGTCATTTCAGATGGTTTAACCAAAAAACAAAATTCCAATATTCTTTTCTTCCAATTTAAGAATTACAGCTTTTGTTTTTTCCTCCACAAAAATAGTAACTACCAGTTACAACCATCTTGGTGGAAATATCCAGGAGGGAAATGAGTGTATGGACTATTCTAAAAGCTTTGAAAATCACCAGTCTATAGGTAAAAATTGATGCCATAGAAGTAGATAAGTTCTCCGATGGTATGATAATTACATTCACAAGCTCATCCTAGAAAAAGGGTTACATATTGCTGAATATCACTTTAGTGCCTTTGAAGTACTCCCTGTGGGAAAAGTATGCAATGACAGCAGCACCTGGTCCACCTTTCCAAGTAATTTCCGACCTCTTTTTCTGGAATGACCATCAGAGCTCTCATGGTACAAAGTCAGACAATTAAGTTCATGAACTTGCCACCATGTGCTTACCTTGGCAGCACCATACAAAAAACTTGGTAAGGTTTCATAACCTTAGTACATCAGTATTTCACAGATGTGTTCATGTGGACGCGTGGCAGTATCTTCACGAGTAACATTCATTATTGTTGTTGCATGTTTTTGTGTGCCATACGATGACAGCTCTAACCATCATTCCAGAAAAGTTCTAAAATTGCTTTGAAGGGTGGACTAGGTGTTGGTGGCAGTGCCTAGCCTCCCAGGGGTAGTACTTTGAAGATGACTGTACTGATATTCAGAAATGAGGTGTGTAGTATCTTTTCTAGGATGAGTCTGCAAACTTAATTGTTAGGCCTTATTTGCCAAACAATAGGGAACACAAATTTAGATGATATGTAAAAGAATAAGATCCAGAAAAATAGATTTAAATGGTATTGCCACATCATGCCCTTGCTTAAGTCTTACCAATAGTGTCCTAATGCAAGTGAGGAAAAATGAAACCTGAAATTCTTAAGGGTCTGTCATGATCTGGTATCTGCCAACTAGTCTCTCAAGTGACATTCTCCTAATTCCATGTATGTGCCAACCTCAGGCTGAGTTCAAGACCTCTGTAACATGCTAATCCCTCTCCCTAGAACATTCCTGCACAGAGCCAGCTCCTAATGGCTCTGCCAGTCTGAGATAACTTGTTCTTTCATCAGGAAAGCCTCATCTGCTCACTCATGGGGTTACCCTTATAGCACCCTGTACTTCTCAATAGCTCTTATCAAAAGTGTGAAATAATTATCTAGTGAATCATTAACACTTATCTTTGATAGATTATAAGTTCCATGAGGGAAGTGACTATGTCATATTACTCCCTCTTTCTCCAGCACCTAAAGCCAGGACTGGCACATGACCACTCTTGAACAAATGTGTAGGATAAGAGAATTAATGACAGGAAGAGAAAAAGACAAGCACAGAATCATACACCACAAGAGTGCCCCCCCCCCAAAAAAAAGGCTGTTCTGTATAGTCAAATGCCACAAAGAAGCCAGGACTTATCAGGAATGAAAAAGAACCAGCTGTGTCCCCTGGTCACTTTTCTCCTTACATCTCTATGGCATGGTAAGAACTTGACACATTTGAAATAACATGAAGAAGATAGCCTGTGTTAATTTTCTGACATATGATTAGTTTCCAAAAATTACTACCTTCAATTCTAAGTTACATATGGACTATCTTTCAAATGGTGGAGTTTTAATCAATGTTAATACATTATTTTAAAAGTTTTATGACAAAATTATGAAAACCAGTCCATATATAAAAATCTAAAATCTGATATCATCACAAAGAAAAACAATGTTATAAAAGAACTTGAGGCCAAAAATCAAAGAGCATGCCTTATCTAAAATATTAAATGTAAAGCAGAACCAGTTCAGTGTTAACCTGAGCTTCTATGATAAAGACGATACTCCTCTTTGAATGTTAAGAATGTATGTATATTACCCATCACTCAAATATACTTCATAGTTAACTACAAATGTCTTAAAGATATGCTTGAATTTCTCTTCGAGAATATAGCACCCTGGATGCTACTTAAAAAAATATCATCAGAAAAATAGATTTAAAAAAATAGATTTAAACAGTCACCAGGTCTGGTGCAGGAGGCCAGACCTGGTGACTGTTTTCCTCAGTATTGGATCCCCAGTACCTAACAGTACTGGATTGTTAAGAGACTAAAAGAACAAAAGATTGAAATCACAAAAAAACAGAATATAATCTTCACGGTCGGCACACATGTAGCTTTGAACATATTAACATAAATGAACAGATTTCATGAGAAATAAACTAAAATCCAGAGAAAGAATTTGCCATTTATTCCTGAAAAATGAATATGGGGGCCAATATTAAGTATCAAATCTTAGGCTTTCTTCCAATAGCCATAAACACAGGTTGTCACATGCAAATTACAACATTTAGGTGATTTCTTGATTTTAGTTTAAAAACACAAATTCCTTCCCACTTTATATCAAAGCATCATACAAAACACCATACAAGTTATTCAAAGATGATAAATACATTTTTATAAGCTGGTATTTCCTAAAATAGGTTTACAAGTAATTCTTCAACTGGGGAAAAAATTAAAAAGAAATCAAAGTTCTTAAATTTATAGTAGCCCAAACCAGGAAAAACTTGTCATAAATATTTCAACCATAATCTATAAGTCAATCTGAATACATACACAATCCAATGTTTCATTTAGTATGAGAGTCAAGGAGCCATATGGAGAAATGAACAAATTCAACACAATGTGCTCCTTCTATTTGTAGTACTCAAGAAAGGCCAATGAGAATAATTTTTTCGTGGACAGATTTTTTTCCCCCCTAAAATTGAACCCTAACAGATAACTTTCTCCCTTAAGGTATCCCCAGACAGCTTCTGCAACAAAACTACTCACTAAATAGTGCCAATAATATGGGACATAGTATACATGAAACTATTGCAACATAACTGTAAGTTAGGATGAAAGGAAAGTGGCAAAACTATACTTACTGCTCATCATATGTAAATCTATATGAAGAAATTTAGCTATGAATATGCTACCTCTTTTTTTACATCCACATAAAGCATGCAGACGATGTATTTCTTGCTATCTAAATGTTTTATGTGTAGAGGGTGTATGTGAGCTATCTGCTTCATAATCCAGATTTACTCTCTTTTTTGTCATGTTTTAAATCTGTTTACTTTTGGAAATTGAAAAATTATCAGAAAATGTTCTCATTCAGTTAGAGGTTATCTTTTTACTGCAAGGTACCTACAGGCTGAAGGTTTTGAAAAATAAATAGCTCAAGCAATAATTTTCTGTAGTAGGATAAAGATCAGCAATGAATGAAAAATCTAAAAGACTTTCTTACCCTTTATGCTTAATTACTTAGGAAACATGTGACATTAAGAACAAAACCCAAACAAAAAATAAGGAAGCAGATTAATTAGTAAAATCTCAGATATTCATACAAATAGAAAAAAGTGGCAAAGTTAATTTTTAAAAATAAACAGAGCAGAACAGAAATACATATAAACAATATTTTGAAAACATACAAACAAAATTAAAGTTTAATATTCTGACTCTATGAAGATATAACATAACTCTTTGCTCCCCTGGTGTGTTTTCAATACCCAAATTCACTCAAGATGGTATTTTACCTGAGATTTAAAAGCTTGTAACTCTGCTTGAAGCTCATTAATTTTTGCCTCTTTTTTCTGCAATTGAGCCTGAGTTTCTTGGTGGTCAGTAAACTCCTTTTCAAACTGAAAAGAAAAAAAAACAGAGAAAAATGACAAAGAAAAGCACTATTCATCATATAGAAACATAACTCTAATGATGTGTCAGTAGAACATATGTTTCTGAATTGGTTTCATGAAAGGAGTGGTAGATTTTTGTTAAGTCACCTACAGCCTTTCTCTAGGTCCCTCCAGGTCCCACCAAAATCATTCATTCTGAAGGAGCAGACAAAGCCAGGGATGAAGTCTGTGCCCTTCTCTCAACAGCAGGAACTGGCCCAGACTTATCTGTAATCCTGGCATTTTTCTTAAAAGTCTCTAAATATCATTGCAACTTTGTGTAAAATAATAGAGAGAAAAGAATTGTACTAAATTCCTTGTGCCCCGACTGGAAAAAGCTGTCTTGAAAATTATCTGAAGTTAACATAATTTTAAAGGATTCCATTTTAATATTTTTAATAATAAACAACCATTCAATTACTTTTTCTTATAACATAACATCTCCTAATATCTTTGGGAAAGTAATGATAAATTACTTTCAAGTAATCAAGTCTTTCAAGTCCCTAGTAAAATTCTTTCTGGAAGGAACAAAGAACAAGTAATAAAATTTGGTGAACCCAGTGAGTTTTCTAACTGATACTCCCACTCAACCTAAGTCCCCATATAAAATTCAAATAGCTTCACTTTGCCAATATCACCACAGAAAATCTCTACTTATAGAAGTGAATATAAGTACTGTCGCATGATCAACAGCAAATATTTGACTCTCTTGAAGAAAAGAAAAAAAAAAATCAATCTCTTAAAAAAGGTAATTATTGACTCGATGCCTATAGCTCTGAGGTTAGGGCACCAGCCACATACATGGGGGCTGGTGGGCTTGAACCCAGCCTGGACCTGCCAAACAACAATGACAACAAAAACATAAAAATAGCCAGACATTGTGGTAGGCACCTGTAGTGAGGCAAGAGAATCGCTTAAGCCTAAGAGTTTGAGGTTGCTGTGAGCTGTGATGCCACAGGGATTTAAACGAGGGCGACATAGTGAGACTCTGTCCCCCCCCCCCAAAAAAGTAATTATTTCACAAAGGTTAGCCTCCATATTTTAAATACAATCAAACCTAAATTGAAAAAATAACAACATAGAACTCAAAACTTTATAAAGGGATTTTTAGTTTACAAAATGATTTTTATTTTATCCTTAACAACACAAAGAGGTGCTTCTTCATATAGCTCGTAAAAGTGAGATTAAACACTAGATTTTCTGCCTTCAAAGTCTGAGTTACTCAGATAAAACCACACCACCTCACCACAATTAATGTTTAGACAATGCTTTATGGTTTTATTTCATAAACTATTCTAGAGATTTTTAGGTCCACAGCCAAACTGAAAAAAGCTTTCCGTAAGACATGCATAGTCCCCACATGCTTTGCAACCAATGAATTTAAAGCACAAAAAGAAGTATTTTTAAATTTCATCATAAAAACTCTGTAAAATAAGAAACATTACTTTAGTTCACATTTTATAGTTGAGGAAAATAAATTTCAGACTAGTGATGCTCTCACTGTCAACCCTGTGGTCCCTTTATAAAAATTACAAAAAATAACAGGTAGAAACTGCCCTTCACCTTACCTAAACCATGTAACATTACCATTCCCACTACTACTATAACTCTTCCCAACCCCTTGTACTGTTAAATAATTAAACTATCAAATCTGATCACATAACTAAAGTATAAATGAGCCGTGCATAAATCCCAGAGGTCCAACTAACTTCCTGTCACACTGGGCTTCCCGAGGCCTTGTCAATCAATTGCTTTCACACGTCTGTTACATAGTTAACTGCTATCACCTCTGTCCCTAATCTCACTCCTCATAATCCCTCTAACCATAATGTTATTTTTGCTTTGTTCTTAGTCCACTCTTACTTTTCTGATCTATTGAACTCCTTTCACATCATTATCCATCACAACTCAGCTACCGTTCTTTCTTTCTTTCTAAAAATCATGGCTTAACAAATCCCCTGGACTTCTCTCAGCCTCAGTTAGGTGATGTCTCTATAGTTGTACTATTCAGTATCACAGACAACAGCCACAAATAGTTATTTAAATGTAAATTTAAATGAATACAAATAAATAAAGTTAAAACTTCAGTTCCCTGGTCACACCAGCCATAAGCATATATAGTTGATGCTTACCATGTTCAACAACACAGATTCATCAACCAGTATTAGAAAGGCCTGTTCTATAGCATAAATACTTATAAATATGTCTCCATGTTCAATCTCCCCTCCTAATTGTTCCATTACAACACATTCTACTGCTTCTCCTGCTACTTCTTGATGGCTTCTACCAATTTTTGTTATGGGTTTCTAAGTCTTCAAAATCCAAAAGCTAACCATTTAATGGTGACATTCTGCAGGGCTCTTTCTTCACCTCTGTGCTGTCTAATTCCACATTTCTTGTAACTTCCACACCCATGTTTCGATCACTAGCCATACACTGATAGCTTCTAAATTCCTATCACTAGCTCAGCTTGTCCCCTAAACTTCAGATGACAGATCATTCCCTAAGATGATTTTGGACTACTTAATGAATATTTTTCATGTTTAAAAAAAATGCTCAAAATTAAGCTTAAATCACCTGTAGTCCCAGCTACTTGGGAGGCTGAGGCAAGAGAATCACTTAAGTTCAAAGGTTTAAGGGTGCTGTGAGCTGTGATGCCACCGCACTCTACTGAGGGCAGAGACTCTATCTCAAAAAGAAAAAAAAAAAAAATTAAGCTTAAATCCCTCTCCTATCTTGTTTCTAAAATGCTATTATTCTTTATAAGAGACAACTCAAATAACATGATTCCTTTGCTCTTAAACCTTCAGTGCTTCATTATAATCATTAAGTTAATATCTAAGAACCCTTGGGATCTATTTCCAACCTAAGTACTTCCCATTACATAATAAATATTTAACAGCATGCCCAAGATGCATCCTTCAGAGTGGCAGGTTCTGGAAACAGAGACAAACAGAATATAGTCAGCATTTTTAGAAAGCATGGTTGTCTGGTGAAGAAGTAAGAGCAAACTAACTAGCCTAAATGCAAGAAAATTACCGGCAATAAAGAGAATAAGACTGAAAGTCAGGGAATGATTCCTGGATGAATGATGCTTGATCTCAGGATTGAAGAACTTATAATCACTCCAAGCAGGGAAGAGCACAGTGTATAGCTGAAAGACAAACAGTACTTTGTAAGGGATATAAGAAGAGGTAAGAGAACAAACTGCAGAGGATGAAGCCAGAGGAATATACAGAGATAAAATTGTTAAAAAGAATTTTGCAGTAAGCCGAGGAGTTATTCCTTTTTACCTTAAGCTCATGGAGAACTATTAGAATATGTATAATAAGAAAATAACAATGAAATTTGCACTTTGAAAAACTCAACTAGCAGCAGTGTGGAAGATGAACTGAAAGAGAAATACCAAAGGCATGGAAATTAATTTGGAGGCTACTGCAATTATCCACACAAGAACTAAGGGCCTGTCTGAACTGAGTTGGAAGAGAGGGTAATAGAAGAGAAATAAAATAAGACTACAAAATTCAAAACAGTTACCATCTGAAAAAATGATGGAAATGCGCAAGCAGCATATATCTAAGATGAATACAATACTTTGTGGTTTTGGAAAAGAAGTGGGGGGAAACGTATTGTAATTTATGGGGAAAATGAGGATATAAAATGCAGAGAAAAAAAGGTATTTTTAGGGAGAAGAAAGATGAACTTGGTTTTAGATATATGAAGCTTGCAATATGTATAGGATATCCAAAATAAATTTATATACGCTGCCTCCCTGGGGATCTCACACTGCTGCTTGATCCCTCAATGCTCACATTAGATATCACTTCCATGGATAAGTCTTCCCTGGCTACTCAAAACTAGATGAGGAATACTTCCTCCAGGCTCACAACCTTTTCTACCTTAGCAACTGTCATACTGCAATATAAAAATATCAAATGTAGTATCAC
This sequence comes from Arctocebus calabarensis, assembly GCA_963573935.1. NCBI lineage: Eukaryota > Metazoa > Chordata > Mammalia > Primates > Lorisidae > Arctocebus > Arctocebus calabarensis. The sequence goes on along the minus strand of CAUYON010106388.1, from coordinate 1,997 downwards.
ACCCTCATTAACACACACCAACTTGGAAGCTTATAACAGTGAGAACCTTTCCAATTTTATTTATTACTTTTCCAATGCCTTATATTTATAATTAAAGTCAATTAATATTTGTCGAATGAGGCAATAAGCCAACTCCTGTCAAATCTTCCTTAGTATGCTGCAAGACTATGTCAATATCACGTAATAAATTTTCCCATCCTCACAGCATCAAAAATCTTTGAGGTCATTTTCTCATTTCCTATTTTTATAGCTAAAACAAAGTTCACTGCTATGCAGTAAGAAATACAAAAATTAACTTTTTGTGAGAGCAAGAACAAAGATAATTTTTCTCAATATCAGTATGTACAATAAGAAATATCTATCATAGCTTATACATCCTAGACTAAAATTCAGAAAGAAAAAGAATTACTTTAGAGACCAAAGATAAAAACTGCCAAAACAACCAGTATCATAATTAGTACACCATAAAAAAATTTGTTAAATTAAATTTGCCATATACTGAAGAGTATTTGTATTACTTACAAAAAGATAAATTTCGACATCCTCCACTATAAAAGCATCAGATGAAATATAAACTATGCTTTAGCATTTTTGTAATATCTATAGTCAAATCACTGTAGTCTTTGGGATAAAATGAATCTCCATTAAAAGCATACCATATAAAAACTGATATGATAGCCTTCTCTGAAAAGAGTTACTAGAGCAATATTATACTTACAAAATTACATGCAAAAATGTCAAAAAACACAGTTAAGGTTGAGGCGCTTCTTAATTTCATTCCCTAGGGTAAATGTATTAGTGCATCTGTACAAGAAGGTTGATAATTCAATATTCTCTATATACTTTCTGACATTTCTGGTCTTCATTTTTCAAATTTATGCACCAAAATAAAGAATGTGTCTAGCAACCATGATAGCTTTCTGCCTAAAGCAAAGTATTTACATGTGTCCTTATAAAGCTATCAGAACAAAGTTTTTGCTGATATATACAAAATAGTATAGCAACAGAAATCTTTTATGGAACAAACAATATTTTCTGAATACACCTAAGACAGATAATTTCTGACTAAAAGGAGATAACTAACCTTGAAGATCTTTCTTCTGTTTATACTTAAAGCTTATAATTTAAAAAAATCTCGAGAAGTTAGCATGCTTAACTCCATGTATACTATAAACCAGGGGTCCTCTAACTACGGCCCATGGGCCACATGTGGCCCAACAAGGACATTTATCCGGCCCTCCAGGTGTTTTTGCCTCTGCTTCCTGTCCTGTTTAGCACCCAACTCATCCCGGGCCCACAAAATCCATTAGCGGAAAAACCATTGGTTGCATTCCCCAACAAAATGTGTGGATTCACTGGAAAAGTTGCAAAAGGAGTTCCAATTTAGATTTAAAGAGCTTCATCTCCATGTACAGGACATACAGCTTTTCCATAACCCATTTTCTATGGACAATGAAGTCCCTGAAGTCACGGCCCAGGCTGCCCCTTTGCCAGCTGCTCCAGCGCCACCTCCAGCCGGCTTCTCCGGCAGGTGGGAGCCAGGCACTGACAGGTGCAACAGGTGCGGCCAAGTGCTCCTGAGGCTCCGGCTCCACCTCTGCAAGGGCGGCGGCTTTCTGGCTTCTCCATGGTGCTGGCCTGCAGTGACCAGATGCTTTAGGAACGTTTCCACTGTTGCTCAGAGGACACATGCAGTGGGATTCAGAATTCCTGGAGAATTGCCTTTGTTAGAAGCTGGTAGTATTTCTTTAAATTCCTTCTTTTAGTTTTTCAAAGAAACATCAAGAAACCATGAACAACATTAGTAATGAAGAGTTTGACTGCCACTTGTTTGATGAAGGTTTTACTGCCAAGGACATTCTGGACCAAAAAAAAAATCAATGAAGTTTCCTCTTCTGATGATAAGGATGCCTTCTATGTAGCAGACCTCAGAGATATTCTAAAGAAACATCCGAAGATGGCTAAAAGCTCTTCCTCATGTCATTCCCTTTTATGCA